>JAQFZG010000476.1:0-32441 GCA_034695465.1 Entomobrya nicoleti
ACAACTCGATAAAATGCCATCACATTGCACATTGTTGTGTGCGGTCCAGGGCGAAGCCTGGCTGGCAGTTTCTAGTACTGTTAATTATTCACTGATCTTAAGTCCATTCGTGAAAACAAATATTAATGGTAAAATAAAAGTTTATATTATGAATAGCATTGCAAAAAACTAATGGAGAACTTTTTAAAAAATTTAAACGCTAAAAGACAGTTAAGGGTAATCATAAGGTGGGCCATAATTAACTGGAGTAAGGCTTATTACGTTGTTATATATGCATACAAAGTTTTAGATATATTGTTAATGTTCTTTTAAAAATGGGTGAGACTGACGAAATCATATTCTGTATCTAGACGCTGATGCAATGAAGTACTGCTAGTCGCTGGACAGGCACTACTAATTGAAATTCATTCGTAAGTAAGACTGTAGTTTTCTCAAATGGTAAAAACCGATAAGTGATTTTTAATAATTTAATATGTATACATATAACATGAACTGAAGGTTCATGGGGAAAAATGAGATTGAAGTTTTACAAAGAAGTTGTAAAAAGTTCTGAAACCAGAATAGGAGTGAACGGGTGCTGTTCAGTGAACAAGGGTATATATTACTTCTCATCTCATGTATGCATGTATGTATGTATTTATTAACGGTTTTATTCGGGATAGACCCATGAAACCACAAAACAAATATTTTACAGCAATAAAATAATGAATCATAACGAAGTGAGTCTGAGTTATAACAAGTCATTTACAGAATCAAAAATTGCAAGTAAGCATTTGTATTGGAGAGTATAAACATTATACACACCATTAGGTATATACCATATCATTAAATTTTCACATTAAACTAGTAGTGTCATAATCATTTAACCTCAATACGTTCTACAAGTATCTTAGTAAGTACATTCCATCAAATATACACAGTAAGTTCATAATTTTTTTTTGCATCAACTAATCAGCAACACAAGAGAAAAATATCAAGACGAGTGAATGTACTTATAAAACATAAATTGCAAGTCAGGTTAAACATAAACATAAATGTAGCTGGAACAATGTTAAAATATCATATCAACTTGTGCATTAAATTTATCTTATCTTATATTCAACTTTACTTTTACATATATCATTATGCGTATCATACTTCTCATCTCATGTACTAGTTAACACAAGATAATATGTTGAAAATACATATGAGGACAAAAATGTCCAAAAAACAGATACTTATTTTTATCCAGTATTTCTTATAATTACAAAATAATCCATAACATATGTGCAACAAGGTTGCATACAATTGCGTGCGAAGGTTGGGTGACAAATACAAGATCATAATGACCACAAAGACACATGCTGATTAATGACCGTGATTAGTATTAGTAGAACAACAAAAACAATCAACCACAAAGCTGGGCTATGTGACTGATGGTCTTTTCTCTTAAAACCTAAGAGATATAATATTACGACGGAGGGGGACTTTGAAAAAACCATTTGGTGGGCTTTCTTGAGAAATGTACGCAAACAAAAAGAATCTTATCAGGCTTTATTCACGACTCGTTTGGTATGGGCTTTTACGACATTCTAAAAACCAGGTTTGGCTGGTTGCAGACAAGTTCTATTGCCAATGATTTAATTATGGAAAAAGTTCAACCACTGACTGGAAAAACAACATTCGATTTAAAGGCTATCTATCACAAAAGTTCATGAAAACTTTTAATAAAGGGAGTGTAATGGGAATGAAGATTAAATTAGATGAGCTAAAATCTTCTCTGCGGCAAAGTGAGGTAACGGGTGCTTTGACAATAGAACCCACGGGTAAACTAAGTGACCCTGGCAAAATTCAACTGTGGTCACCAGTATGTGTTGTTGCGTTGTTTGGCCTTTGTTTAGCTGTTGCTTTAATTTCTATATTATTTGTACGATGGCTCATTCGGCCTCAAAGTTGCAGTTGATTAGTTAGTTAAGTTACACAAGGAATGCCATACAGATATCCACTAAAATAAGACGGTTTGACGACAGACCAAAATGACCACGGGTACTACATTATTACATTGATGATGCATAAAGATTTTAATGGTTGGCATTAACTTAAGGTTGATATTTGAACGTCTGGAATAATAAGGTTTTGAGTTTTAAATAAATAACAGCCTATAAATTAAAACTACAAAAAAATCAATGTATTAAGATCTACTTGTAAAATTTTAGGGGAAATGTGAAACTTTTGAATTGCATTTGGGTTATTAATGCCCACCCATAATTTTTTTTGCAATCGTCAGTTAGTTCTGTGAATAGGTTTACAAGCTAACGTGAAAATTTGTATGTTTAAAGATAAATGTTAAAATTAATGATTAAAAGTCCGGCTTATTGAAGTACTTTTTGTAAGCTTCTATTATAAAAAGCTTTACCAGTGTAAGTTCCTTGTTTATGTCGCATGGTTTTAAGCTAGAAATTTAATACTGTTAATCTTATATGACGTAAATGAAAAACACATCAATATAATTATTAAATTGAAAGAATAAAGTTATGTGCTTGATCAACGCCATTAGATAAACCCTGTACAATAAAGGTATGGAATTTTTTCAACTGATAATTCCTAATACCTGAAAACATCGGTTGGTGTGTCTTGTATATATTTTCACAATTGTGCACCTGGTCTGGAGTTGGCCGTGAACCTTAAATAGTATTTTCCATGCTATTTCGACCCCCGGAATCTTTGGATTTTTAGTTCTGAAATCCGTGGTATCGTCCACGGATTTTAACATAGGCGGGATAGGGCCTACTTAAAAAGTCACCTACTTACGACGGCTCTGCAAGCCGTGTTACCCGAGTTGGACCTTGATACTATGCATGCTATATACCCTTTAATATAAGATTACTGTGGCATATTCACATTTTCTGAACGGGCCTTTGGTTCCAAATTACGGGCCATATCTTATCTTGAAGCTACTAGGTCTACAAGATCTTTTGGTATTTCATGAACATTTGGTATTTTGGTATTACAAGCTGGAACATTTTAATTTTTGTATTTTTCATAAAATAAATCAATATTTATTCTTTTTCGCTCATGTAACGGATAGTTTGTTGACCAAAATAGCAGAAAGTCGTATTTTATAACTCCTTTCTTTATGGCGTGTGGCAAGGATTTCAGCCGAAAATAAATTCTATATACTACACACCTACATCCTAACTGTGTGTACACATATGTTCCATTTAATGCTCATTTGACACTTTGATCAAAAATTTCATTGTTTCCTGCATAATTTAAAAGTATATATAAATATACAGGTGTTTTGAGATTCGGTGGGCCATGCATGACTACATATGAATAAAAATTATTTTTAATTACCACTATTGTAAAAAATCCTTGAAATTCTAAAACTAAGAGCACCTATTTTATATTCATGTTCAGATAATATATATTTCGTGTAACACAAAAAAAATACATTTTCCAGCTTGTTTATGTACGTATGAAATACCGTAAGAATTTTGTAGACCTGGTAACTTCAAGATAAGTTATGGCCCGTAATTTGGAACCAAAGGCCCATTCAGAAAATGTGAATATGCCACAATAATCTTATAATAAAGTGTATTTAGCATGCATAGTATCAAGGTCCAACTCGGGTAACACGTCTTGCATAGCCCTCGTTAGTGGCCCTCATTTATGGTCGGCCAAGACTACATCCTAACATAAGAAAGATAGGAAATCAGAACAAATTACCTTGTTTTCTTTCTATATTAGTTATTTATATACCTCTACTCATATGATAGCTGTTGGAAAACAGAGTGGGTATAGTAAAACAACAGATCATTTATTACTATTTACAAGTTGAATTTCAATGTTTTACCGTTGCAGGTATTATATTTAAGGAAAAATATGTTATTTGTTTCGCTTTTTTCAGTTTATATTTTAGATAGCGTAAAATTTACTTTGGATAACTCGTGAAAATCAATTTCATTAGTAAAGTTCACTTTGGTATATTTAAAATAATGGCAAATTTAAGGGTTTATAATAGTTATGTAATTTCTATTAAGAAATTAGTTCTAGTAAGAAAAAGTAAAAATATATTAGTTGCTTTATTATTCGTCATCTTTTTCTATTTTCAATGATGGAGTTGGATTCTTGGCCTGGAGAACTAACACCTCGCGACAACATTACACACAGTTAATTGGCACATTTTTTTACGGCAGATCCGCTTAAATTGCTTTTACGTTTCGACATTCTTTTCAAAGTGCAGTAGTCATATACAAACAAACTGGAAGTTTTGGATAGATTTAAAATATTTTATGATATTTGGGTTTCAGTGTAATTTGTGATTTAAAGTTGAAGAGTTTTCGTTTCATTTAAAATGTCTTGGGTAAAAAATATTCTGGTAAAGTTAGAATTAATTGGTAATCTTTGTAAAGAAAATCAACCATGTTGGCAATGTGAAATTCACTTTAAAATTTATATTACAATCAGTAGCTGCAAAAGGTATTGCTTATATCCGAGGATTATCCATTTTGATAATTTTATTCAAATATTTGTATGATTGTATTGCTAGTTATGCAAAATATGTTACCAATGTATAAACACGCTTAATACAAAATACCAAATATGGCTACACGAAAAAGTATTTTGCTGCAACTTTAAAGGCTATGCAATATTATTATATGCATGACATCAAGTCTTCAGAAATTTTTGTCAATTTTTACAACAGTTGGATTTTGGGAAATTGTAGTGGGAGCATGGATATTAATTAGAGTTTCAATAGATGTTCCTTTCTTTCATGTAAATATTACGTTTAGCATTTGGACACTTGCATTTTTCTCGATAACTTTCCTCTGATTTAATTATGTCTCGACTTTATAATATAATATTACGTCGAGTTTATTGATTTGGAAAATTTAGGAGATTTAGAAAATTTAGAAAATGTTAGATGTAATTAAGAAATATATTTTAATGTAGTATTAGTTTCTTACAAACATAGTAAGAACATTTTAAATTGTTATTTTGTCACTTTTCCAAGACAAAAATCTATTTAAAAATTAAATAATAGGAGCAAATCTCAAACATATTGTGTAATGTTATTTCTGATAAAACAATAAAAGTGATAAAACTAAAAAATATTGTCTACTAGTACATTTAACACACCACTTTTTCAAAAAAAACTTGTTAAGCATTCAAGTCATCTCTCAATTCTTTATTACATTATTAATCTTCAGAGCCATATTCTCAAAGGGTACTTTATCCTGCAGATAAAATTATTAGAATTGTGTTTAAACATTTATGAATTTACATTTGGTCTTTGGGTAATATGCATGTCCTATGTACGTATAGCGGTAAACATATTTTAATTCACTTTGTTTCAGTAGCTTACGAGTCTTTTTACGTAAAGTTGTTTCGTAAGTACCTTAAGTTCTTCTTTAACTGCTCAACAGTTCACGCGTCAGCCAGACTACTTTCTACACCAAGGATCTTAATCAGAACAAAAATTGGTCCGTATTTGAACCATTTTTGTTTGCACATAGCACACTAAAACACTTTGCCGAAACCAGGTCTTTAAAATGAAAACAAACCAAACCACCTTAATCAGTGCACCCTTCAAAGCATTCTTGTGACCGCAACATTATAGATAATGTGATGATCAGGTAAGATTTAAATAACGCGGAACTTCATGACTTCGCAAGTATTATAATATGCGCATGTGTTTTTTAAAAGTGTATTAAATATTAATGAGCATATACGACTTAAGTGTGTCGCATTTACTATTGTTTTAGGCCAAACACGTAGTTTATTGTAAGTTGATGAACTTATTTTTATTAATAATTAAAATGAAATTCAATTGGTTAAACGAATGAAGCTACGAGCTTGAAAGTTCATACCCACAAAAGCAAAGTTGCTGCTAAATTGAAACCTTGTCAACCCTATTATCAAATTTCAGTATTTACACGATGAAAAATTTAATAAACATATTTTTCTTCTGGAAATTTTTCTTAACTTCTTCCATAGAAACATCTCGAGTTATCCCAAATTTACCTTTCCAAATTGAATCCGACTGTTTAGTCAATATAATAACAGGATTTAATCGTGAACCTCAGTTAAGCTATTTAGAAACAGTTCCAAACAAACAGCTTTATTCATATACGTTTTTTCAAGCAAACCGTTTTAAACTCAATATTCCCAGCCATGTATTAAACAGTGATAATTTTACACTAAACCAAGGCCATTTTCAATTCACAATAACTCGAAAAAGTACAACTCATTGTTTGATATTTCTACTGCTAACAACAAACTTTGCAGAAACAGCATTAGCAATTCAAAACAGTGGACTTTCCACGTCTGACGAAGTAGTATTTTGTATTAATCTTGATTCAAATTATGGAGCACAAGAAATATTATATTTCTATTCAAATTTGGTATATATGACCAACTTGCCACCATTTCATGCTCCAATTATATTTTATAACGATAAAGACTCACACATTGTAAATTACTGCTACTTTTGCCCAAATCGTCATACATATCGCACATTTACCCAGAACCCTACTCTTTTGGGCATATTACAAGCTCACAGTACACTTAATGGACAAGCATACGGAATGCATGTGCGCGCAGAATTTCCAGGTTTACCTGGAAGCTTCCAGTTCGCGGATTACTCCTCATGTAAAAAAACGTTTAAAGGACGTAACGATAATCTCAAAGCCTTAAAAAAAGTTTTAGGTGAATGCCATTCTACAGAATCTTTGCAACTTTCAACCATTCAAGATACTCTCAATATAACTATTGCGGTAAATATAATAGACTTTCCTCCCTCGGAGTGGAATACAGCGAATTGGTTTTTGCGCTATGTGATAGGCGAAAGTCTCATTGGAGACATTCCACTAGAAATAGTTGACTACAGAAGCCAAATATACTTTCCCGAGTTTGATTTGTTCACGAAGGCAATAGCTTGTGTTAATGTTGCGGACGTTTCCGTATTTGATTTTTCAATGCTAACTGCAATGAACCCAATGGTTTGGGTGGGCTTAGTTGTAGCAGTTATTTTTTATAGTTTTGTTTGCAAGCATATACCCAAAGCGTTGGATATTATCTGGCCTCTCTTCGGAGTCTCTTGTAACTATAACCACCCGAGACTTTTTCTTGGGGTACTTCTAGTGTCAATGGTTGGACTTTCGGGTACATATCAAGGTAGCATTTCATCGGAAAGCATGGCCTTTGGAAAGTTTCCAAGTTTCATCGACTTTATAAACAATGGCTACAAAATGGAAATCGGAAAATATATGGTTGGGTTTCAATTAGCTAAGTTGTTTTTTCCACACAAAATATTTAATAGGTTTAACTCATTTTTCAATGGAAAAACATTGACTAACTTAATAATTGGGAATGCGACGGAGAAAGACTTTGAAAAGAATCAGTTTGTACACTTTCTTGAGAAGTGTACGCAAACAAAAAGAATCTTTTCAAGTTTTATTCACGACTCATTTGGCGTAGGCTTTTACGACATTCTTAAAAACCAAGTTTGGCTTGTAGCAGACAAATTTTATTGTCAAGGATTCAATTTTGGGGAAAGTTCAACTGGCAAACTGATATATAACATCCGGTTAAAAGGATACTTGTCAAAGAAGGCCATGCAAACTTTTAACAAAGGGAGTGTAATGGGAATTAAGAAGAAGTTTGACCAACTAAAATCTTCTCTGCGGCAAAGTGAGGTAACGGGCGCTTTGACAATAGAACCCACAGGTAAACTAAGGGACCCTGGTAAAGTTCAACTGTGGTCTCCAGTAGGTATTGTTGCGTTGTTTGGCTTATGTCTAACTGTTTTCTTATGTTCCATTAAATTTCTATGGTGGCTTAGTAGGCCAGAAAGTTGTGTAAGATGTACTAATTGCGCGAACAATGTCATTCAGATTTACCCTAACTTAAGACTTTTTAAACCGAAATTTTGTAAGATCACAGACAAAAATGCATCTTGAAGTAACGTCATTATTTGCATTTTACATTTTTAACACTTGTATCAAGTCAATATGGAATGATTAATATTACCTAAAATATCAAATCCTCTAGGTTTTTGTATTTTTTTGGAATTTATAAAGCTAAAAGTAGCAACTAGTTTTAAGGTTACGATGCCAACTTATGACAATATTGCTTTTAATAAAACAATGCAATGTAAATTACACTTGAAATAAAACCATTGAAAGCTACGCATGTATATATACTTAAAAATTGTTTTTAAGGACAAATGTTAACATATCTAATAAAAGTTTAGGGAATTGTCTTGATTTTTTGTTAGCTTAAATTATTTAAAGAATTCTTGATTCAAATTATTTATGTCACATGCAACGTGGTTTAAAACTACAAATTTAATGCAAATATAGGACCAAAAGCACATAATTAATTGAAAGAATGAAGTTATGAACTTGTTTGAATAACAATGTTATATGTTACCAAAAAAAATCAATCATCTGGCAGTTTATCTTTCTAATAGTATTCATTTATGATCGGATCATACAGATAAAACAGCTTTGCTGGTTTTGCTCGATAGATTTTACATATGGAACAAATAGATACAAAATAAACACAAGGCATGTAAATGGCTACATGTGTTCCAATTCCACTTAATAAATAATTAGCATGCTATTAGGCGTGGTTTTGAGCGGAAAATTACTTCGAATATATATCGCTTACGTAAATAATATATTATGGAAACAATTGTTTATTGGAAATGCGACTCAAAGTGATGCAGAAAAAAAGGTTATTGCCAATTTTCTGGAGAAATGTACAAAACTAAAAAAATATATTAAGAGTTTCGAAACGAAGAATTATAAACGCTTTCAATCTTTCCATCATTATAAAATTAAGATTTTTTCTTAATTTAACTAGACAATCTTAAAGTAGGCCTAAAGTATAAAATATTTTAATTTGATATGAACAAGTATTATAAATGTATCTAAGCAACAATTTTGAATAATTACAAGTCATATAACAACGCGTTGCAAAACATGTAAAATATTTTTGACCATCCGATAGTTACTTCAAATTTCTCAATTAATATTTCAGACACAAAAAAGGTTTTTATAGGGAAGAAATAATAAAGTCAGAGGTAACTATTAAACGAACAAGTATTTTTGTTTGATTACTAAAGTATTACGCCGTCATAAGAAGCTGAATTGATTTGGGATTTCAATTCATTTAATGTTTATAAGAGAAATTGTTTGTAGTATACATTTTTGGCGATAAGGATTGATAAGATTTTAATATCTCAAGCTTTCTTCAACTAACCGTTGACTTTTTCATAGAGCATAACAGATTATTATAAAAACAAATTATTTACAACTAGTTACAGTTATTTCAATTTATACAATTAAAAACGATATTGACAAATGATTTAAATTAATTCTAAAGCTAGCGGTAACCATGATGTGATGTCGTAACCTGGATTCCTGTTCATGTAGTTGGTGTGTTTGTGGATAAAAATTGACTCTTTCAAGATTCGGGGGAACCAACGTTTTTCAAAACAAAGAATGGCGATGGAGCCTGTGGTGATTGTGTGGGATGGGTTTTCATCTATGTGTTGTACAAGAGCTGATTGGATGATTCTCTTGTGCCTCAAATCAGTTTCATGTTCTTTTTCTCGTTTTTCTATATTTTTGGATTCTCCTATGTAAACCGTTCCACAATCACAAGGAATGGAGTAGACTCCTGCAGGTATAGATGCAAATTTATCCTTGTAGTTGTTTAATATCCTACTTAATTGTTTTTCATAAACTCCATTTTTAACTGAAAGTTTGCATTAGCTTAGTAGTAATGTAATACATACAATATACATACAAACAAATCCGGAAACCTGACAGGAAACATGGTCATATTCCAAATATTGTTGTTCAAACTCATCAGAACAGACATCTTATTTTTGTTGGTGTTCGCATAACATTTAAAAAAACATGCTTTCATAAGTACCTTAATATTTTTTTTGAATTTAATTAACGGACAAGTATCAGTTACAAAAGCTTATATCATATATAATCCCATTAAAACCAATCTCTGTCTAATATTCTATTACAAATACATTATTCCAGTCTGGAAAAACATAACTGTGCTATAACCTAGTACCTTAAATAATTCAAAGCTTATAAAATCCCTAAAGTATTTTTAACTATTGGCACAAAAACAGGAAAACTAATTAACGTAATTAAATGAAAAAAGGATTTATGCTTGAACTTCCTTAACATTAACTCGTCAGCAAGCTTACGCAAAATGTTTAGAATATTCAAACACTAACAACTTACCTTAGCTTATTGTCTAGCAAAGTGAAATTTTTACTTTACATTTACTTATTCTTAAAAATTGTGCTAACCATATCAGCAGAAATGTCTCAAATTATACCCAATTTACCAATGCACATTGAAACTGACTGCTTGATAAATATTGTTTCAGCTAACAATCGCCAACCTCAGCTCAAACTTTTAGACACGACCCTTAACACACAATTACACTCCCTCGCGTATTTCAAGTCCAACAATTTTCAGTTGAGCATCTCAAATAATGTTGTAAATTCAGATAACTTTACACTAAATCAAGGCCATTTTCGATTCACAATTGCTCAGAAACGTAGAACACAATGTTTAATATTTCTTTTGCTCACAGCAAGCTTTGACGAAACACTACGTGTTATTCAAAACAGTGGATTTTCAACTTCTGAAAAGGCAGTATTTAGTATAGATCTCAATCTAAATTATGGCGCACACGAAATACTTTACTCTTTTTCGCATTTAGTCTATATGTCAAAATTAGAGGCGTTTCACGCACCACTTGTATTCTTCACGGAAAACACTAAAGATATATTTATTTACTGTTATTTTTGTCCAAATCGACAAACTTTTCACACATATCCCAAATATCTTAGTGGTTTTGAGATTTTGCAAGCGTACAAGAAACTAAATGGTCAAGGATACGGCTTATTTGTTCACTTGGAATACCCATTAGGTGCACCCGGAGCTCTTATGTTTGACGACTATTCTTCATGTCGTCAAACATTTACTAGGCTCAGAGAATTAAAAAAAGCCTTAACTCAGTGTCCAATGCCAGAAGCACTGCAATTTTCACACGTTCAAGATATTCTCAACATAACCATTGCAATAAATATCATCGACTTTCCTTTTTCCCAATGGGATACCTCACATTGGTTCATGCATGCCGTTGCATTTGAAAGTCTACTTGGTGAAATACCACTTGAAATAGTTGACCTACGTAGTAAAATATATTGGGGCCAATTTGATATATTCTGGAAGGCAATAGCTTGTGTTAATGTTGACGACGCATCTGTGTTCGATTTCTCAATGCTAACTGCAATGACTCCAATGGTCTGGTTGGGTTTACTGGCAGCTGTGATTCTCTATAGTTTTGTGTGTAAGCAGATATTCAAAGCGTTTGACATAATCTGGCCGCTTTTCGGAGTCCGCTGTAGCTTTACCCATCGACGAGGGTTTCTGGGGATCCTTCTGATGTCAATGGTTTGCCTTTCCAACACATATCAAGGTGGTATTTCATCAGAGAATATGGCATTTGGTAAATTTCCAACTTTGATGGATTTCGTAAACAAAGGCTACAAACTAGAATTTGGGAAAAGATTCGAAGTTCTCGTCGAATTCTCAGAAATGCTCTTATCCCATAAAGTACACAATGCATTCCAGGAAATACTTGGGGATAAAAAAGTAACAGATTTGCTTGTTGCAAATGCTTCTGAAAGGGATCTTGAAAGAAGTCAGTTTGCCTCTTTTCTAGAAAAGTGTACAAAAACAAAACGACTCATTTCAGGTTTTGTTCACGATGCATTCGGTGTGGGTTTTTACAATGTTGTTGAAAAGCAAGTTTGGCTGGTCGATGACAAATTTTATTGTCGGGGAATCAATATGCAGGAACACTCAGCTATTAATCTGCAGTCCAGCTTGCGAATAAAAGGGTACTTGTCCACAAAATTTATGCAAGCGGCTAGTCAATGCGGAGTAATGGGGATCTTGATAAAGTTTGAAAAGTTGAAATCATCTTTAAGGCAGATCGATGTTACGGGGTCCTTGAAAATAGAGTCAATGGGAAAACTTAGATATCCCCATAAAATCAAACTATGGTCGCCATTAGGGATGATTGCTTTGTTTGGGTTATTTTTAGCAATTTCATTACTTTCTATTCAATTGATAAAATGGTTGAGTACTCCAGGAAATGTTACCAGGGTTGGAACAAAAATTATATGTTATATTGTGATATTTGTAAGAAATTGTAAACACTATTTGCAATATCTAATATTTAAGTTAGTTGTAAAACTATTTGAAATCACATCCAAATATTAGTAGCATTTTGATTTTAAGTTGATTTCGAATCAAACTTATGTAAGTGTATCTCTTGTATATAATATCAAACGTTGTTATTACAACCTACTATGCAAACGTAATATTACTCTGTAATAATCATTGCTTGTCCGCCTGAACATAAATTGTTATATAAATGTTACAGTAATGTAAAGCATGTTAGACAAGAACATTTGTTCATTAAAATTTAACTTTACATTACATATTTCACATCCTAAAATACGGTCCGCAGTTTTTCTCTGATAATTTAAAGTACATATTTATTGAGGACTACTAAGAGTTTTAGTGTAACGACGATATAATAAGTGCTTAATTGTATCATATTCAGAATAAAATGTAATAAAATAATATAACTCTATGATGATAAATTGCCCAATAAATCAAATTTATCAAACATTTATACATTCGTATATCATCATATAAATTCGTAAGTAGTTCTGACGAATAAAATATACTGTATTTTTTATAATGGTATCAAAATATGTTTAAATGATTCAGCCACATAGTTATTAGGCCACCCATCAGTGTTGCTTTATGAAAAACAACAAATATACAGTAAAAGCTTGCTTTTAAAAGTATTCTAAGTACCTACTTATATTTAACCTTAATCGCGTCAATGCAACCAGTTAATTTTTCGAAACATTGATATTCGTCGAACCCAAATTTTAAACAGGCGTCATTAAATTTCGACAAAATACATATATTTGCAATAAAAATTGAAGCCGTTGAGCGAAATACTAAAATAAAGAAAAATATTATATGCTGCATGCATGTCGGCTTATTCCCACTTTTTGCTAACTTCCATTTAAGTTTTGTAAACTAATTTAAGTAATGGCTTTATTGCGTCAATCATATTTCAACAAATGCTTACAAGGATTTGAATTAATTATATCCAGACACATTAAGCATAATTAGTAAATATTGTAGCAATATTTTTGAACCTTGACATTTTAAACATAAGCTTATTTGTTGGAAAGAAACCCCGTTCTTTAATCTTACCTTAGCTTCTAAGTCATCTAAAATAGAAAACTTATTCCTTCAATATTTTCTCTTTAAGTTTTTCTTTTTAATATCTATAGAAGTGTCCCAACTTGTACCCATGTTAAATCTAGCTGTTTAATAAACAATAAATCAGCTAAAATATTTGAGAAGAATGAACCTTACGGGCGCGTTAAAACAGAATTAAAGAGCAAACTAACGTAAGCGGTCCTGAAAATAATCAAACTTGGTCATTAAATTGCTTTGTTTGACTTGTTTCCGTACTTTTTAATCTATTTTATAGTGACTTGTTTTAAAAGCAAATAACATCAGATGTGCCATTAACATAAATTTTATTTCATTTCACTATAAAGTTATAAGTAAATACATTTAATGTTTTGCATAACCGATATTGAAAAACCTATGAAATTTCAGCATTTTTTTTATATTTCTGTCTAGATTGGACCAAAACTCCTTAAATATATTTATATGCTAATTCGAAAACAATTATATATGATCTTTTAAAATGCGCAACCCTTGGAACCAATCAAACAAGTTTAGAATCTTTATGAATTAACAATTTTTCTAAAAACACCACTTAATTTCTTGGGCCAGCGAAACATACGCCTCAGGAAATGGACAACCGATTGCACAACATACCCTTTCAAAAAACTTAATCACTTTCTCATTGTTTTCCACCATTTTTGAATTAGTTCTTCTCCATCTTTCTACTCCCATTTGCCACTGCGCATCATAGTAAATTGGGTTTATGTATTGGTTTAAAGCAGCAAAGTCTTCTGGTTCCTTAAAATATCCAGCTTGAAATTTAGATTGTTGCTGTTCCCATTTCAGTGGAATAGAAAATGGACCAATTTCAGGTAATCTTAAATCTTTAAAAAAAATTAACGAAATAAAACTGAAATCAAATTCAATCAAGATTTGGTTTATTTCCTTACCACTTGTCTCTCTCTTTACATATTTAAGAGATGAATACACTCCACAAAAACGAAACAAGTTATGGTATACTTTTGCAAAATTGCAGTCACTGTGAGCACATAATGCAGTCCTAATTCCCCATAACAAAACTACTAAATGAATTAGAAACGTTAGAAATATACAAAAAGTCGTGGTTTTGGTCACAGTTTGTTATAACCGCTTTAGATGCAACGTCTAATTTACTTGTCGGTAACAAGAAAAATAATGGCTTAGGGTAAAAAATATAAAAATTCTGGCTTGTTTTGATGAATGCCAAATTTATAGGATAATAGCAAACAAATAACATTTTAGCGGTTTTTATCTATAGATCCATTATTCAATAAAACATTTGCGTATTTAAATCATTTGCGTCGTTCTGACTTGTATAGAAATATTTAAGTATGCCATGTAATCAAGTACAGAACAGAAATTCCATTACATCAAGCACGTTGTGTTAAATATAAATTGTTTTTAAGTTGTTCACAAAATTATTTATCTCGACTGAAATTTATTCCATTTCAGCTAACGAATTTTTCATTTGCGTTAAATAAAATCGTATGCTCAAAAAGTAGGTAATACGAAACGCGACAGTTGGAACTCTCATTGTATGACTTTAAGTATGAACATGTATGTCAAAATTAATAAAAAATGTATACGAAAAACTAATTTGCAGATAATTTGCTATATTTTTTTTAAATTTTAACCAATGAATATTTTTAGATCAACATATATAACATTACAACCATATAAGTTAGCACAGCACAGTTAGAAAGCCATCAATAAATTAAATAAGCTAAAGAAAAAATATACAGAAAGAAATATTAAGGAGCGATATAGAAAGAAGCAAAGTAAATATTTTCAAATGAATAAAATCGTTTTTCCAAGTTTTTTTCCCCTAAAGTTTCCCATGAAATATTTTAAGAGGACGCTGCAGTAGCAGTAGTAGCTCCACCAGTTGTAGCCGCAGTATCACTTGTAGCTCCTCCTGTAGTTGCTCCACCAGTTGTGGCTCCACCCGTTGTAGCCCCCCCAGTAGTTGCCCCTCCAGTAGTTGCTGCCCCACCAGTTGTTGCTGCAGTATCACTTGTGGCCCCGGACCCACCAGTTGTAGCAGCTCCCCCTGTTGTTGCGCTTCCTCCGGTAGCTGCCCCACCAGTTGTGGCAGCAGTGTCACTTGAAGCACCAGTTGCTCCACTAGTTACCCCGGTTCCAGCGGTTGTGGCCCCAGTATCAGCGCTTGTTGCCCCAGTTCCAGCGGTTGTTGCTCCAGTTCCAGCAGCAGTTGAATTAGCACCACCTGTACCCGAAGTGGAATCCGAGCATTTGTAGTATGGCTGCTTATTGAAAGACTGGCAAATACATTTCTGGCCCTTGGGATTGGTCCAAACTCCACCGAATGGACAGGGGGATGGTTTCTTGGTTGGCTTTGGTTTACTGCCGCCTCCACTTCCACCACTGCCGCCACTACCACCACCGCCTCCACTTCCACCTCCATTACCACCACCTTAAAATATAAATGAAATTTGCACAGAAATGTTTAGAAAATTGAAATTGTAAAAATGTTTGAACGAATTAGAAACGTTGAGTGGTAAACATACCGTTACTATTAGAGGCAACACAGACGTATCCGCATTTGCCCCAACAGTGACAACGTTGCCTTGGCTTGGATAAAGTTTGATAAACGCCTCCTAGTGAACATCCTTTGTTAGCAACAACTAAAATTTTAAAACATTTTTGTAAATAAATCTTTATTCGAATTTCGTCGGAAATTAGCGTTTTTTCAAATTTGTGTAAAAATATCTTACATGTTCCCCCAGGTGGAAGCGTTGGAGGTGGACAGGCAGCTGCAAAGTTAACGGCGAACAAAACAAGGGGAAATAATAAGGCTTTAATCATTTTGCAGCCGTTTTTACTTTTGAAACTTACTAATTTTTGTTCCTTTATAATTTTTAAGGGTAATTAGTTGATAAAATTGGTTATTGGTTGGATTTGTAGATTGAGAGGAAATGAGATGTTGAAGAACTGATACTATTTTCCAATTTCATCTGACTATTTATACTGGTCTGAAATTCATTCTGAAACTACTTGTTGTAGAGAAGTCAAATTTGACATAGTTTGTCCGGGAAATTTTTGTGTCATTTGACGAGGTCAATAGAATTTGGACAAGGTTAAAGAATCCAGTTAGCTCATAATTGTTTAACATACTATTAAGAATATCATGTTGCAAGCAATTTGTTATACATAAATTGGATATAAGTCGTCTGAGTGTTATTTGTTTGCTGGTTGAATGTGGTTACAAGAGTTTTTTTTACATGCAATGATTTATTATATGTATGCATGGTTCGAAATGAACATCATATGTAATAAATATTCTGTTGTATAATAAGTTGGAAATATCTGGGAAACGATTACTGTAAATTTTTTTGTTTGTCGCGTTAAATGAACCTACTTTCTGAAACCACAGCCCACCATTTGCAATGCCCATTTTTTGCGAAGCAATAAATTAAGAATTGTGTTCAAAAAATATTGGGGTCAGTTTGGAAAAAACACATTTGTGGTTTGCGAATTCGTTTTCTGCAAATTTATATATAATAAATTTAGTAGCTATTATTTGCTTACTGTGTTCAAAATCATGTTCAATTTTTCTATAACCTTAAACTGAATGCTGCTTTGTGACGGATGATTTATCTTGAGATTCGTGGAACCTTGGTATTTATTTTGCATCTAATCGTGATAATAAATACATTTAATAATACAAGCCCTAGTCCATATTTCAATCTATTGTCGATATTCTAAGGTCATCTGGTATAAACTGGAACACACTCATGCAATTTTGTTTGCTTATATGTCATCATAAATCAAAAGCAGTTTGGCGTTTAATGGAGCAAATACTCCAGTCGTTCAATGACTGCAGTATCTGAGTAAACATTCCATTGAATAATTTGTCCTGAATTTATTTTCATTAACCGAGAAATTTGGTTTAGTTTCTGAAGTTTCTAATAACTGGAAGATGGTATTATACCGATAAAAATTAACTATAAGATTTGTAGTAAGAAAAACATATCAAAGTAAAGTATTAACACTTATTGATTGCGTAAACGTTTATTAATCTCAACATGTGTGCATATAGCATTACTCACTCACAGTACACAATAGTAATAAAATACATAAAATACATAAAATCAATAATTTTATCCCATCAAATCAATTGTCTTTGACGTACGTTAATTATTTGGCTTTAAATACAAAGTAAATAATAGTATCGCATTGCAATTCAATTTGGATAAAATATTGTTAAACCTTATCAAAAAAATACTTCTAATTTCTTTTTGCCGAAAATTTGCCATCTTAATTTATCGCTTAACTACAAAATTCTTAACGATTTTTTTCTCAGTAATTAGACAACCCTGCACTCAAATTTATGACAATAAAACAAGTTTGAAATCAGCATAGAATTTTTTCTCCAAATAATTCAAATAATAAAATTTATTTAAGTAGATAATTTTAATACAATCAAAAATATAACATTAAATATTTTCCCACATAAATTTAAACAATTTAAAATAATAAAATTTAACCAGCTAATTTTTTTTCTTAATAAATTTCTCTTTTATCTTTTTTCATCTCATCCCGCAAATATTCACTCTTCTATCCAACTCATAGTACTCATCAGGAAAAGGACATCCCGTAACACAGCACTTGTCCTTCACAAACCTATAAATCTCCTTGTTCACCTGTGGATCCCTTCTCCACCTTTCAATCGAGCTTTGCCACTCTGCATCCGCATAAATTGGATTCAAATACTCATTAAACGCAGTAAAGTCCTGTGGCTCATTTGGCAAATCTATTCCGTTTCCATGGAAACTGGATTTACCCCTTTTTGCAGGCAATTGACCCATTTGACCTTGAGCCCCTCTACCAACTATTGGACCACCCTGTTGTAAAACCTGACCCTGCTGCTGATAATGAAGATGATGGGGCAATCCAATACCTTCACCTTTACCATTCATTGGATACTTCACTTGGAAACTTTCCGGTTGCTGTTGCCAAGCAACCGTAGCAAAATAAGTTTGCAATGGAGTAACCGGCTCATTGACCCCTGGACCTTGGGGTAAATTTTGGGGCCATGGGGGTGCAGATGCCCCAAAGGCTAAAATATGTGGGAAATTTCTTTTAATTAAATTTGGTCACAATTTTATATCGCTTTATGTTTCTTGCTTTTAAAATTTATTTGTCAAATTTTCTTACCATAAGTCTCCCGTTTAATCCCCGAC
Source organism: Entomobrya nicoleti (assembly GCA_034695465.1). Lineage (NCBI taxonomy): Eukaryota > Metazoa > Arthropoda > Collembola > Entomobryomorpha > Entomobryidae > Entomobrya > Entomobrya nicoleti. The sequence continues at coordinate 18,560 of JAQFZG010000476.1, forward strand.
GAGTAAGTAGAGTATGCCGTGCACATATACAAGAACTGCTCCACAACCCTTTTTCTATTACAGTCAGGATGACCATGACCACTCGCAACAATGAATGGAGTAACCAAGGTCACCAAAATTAAAAACACATATCTTCCCATTTTAATTTTTGGGTACGTCGTTTTAATTATTTTTCGGGTATATATTTAATTATGCGTCTGCTTTCCTTGACAGCGACATGGAGATTAATTCAAATATATAACAAGTTTTGTACGTGCCTCATTTACAATTTGCCATCTTATTTCGGTGCCCAAAATACAAAGCTTAAGCGTAATGGCATGGTACGCTTTAAGCTAAAAGTCAAAGTCAAACATAATCCATCATCATCATTTCATCGTCTCAGCCTTTTAGCTCTGCTTATCTGTCAAATAAACTTGTGAATGTGAGCATTTTCTTTTCAGCTTTGCTTTACGAAAGGTAGATAACATTACATTAGATGGGATGTCGCTGCTGTTTAAATATAAACCCAATCAACTGTAGTAAAAAAAAGTCCAAAAGGAAAACTTAAGATGACAATGCACATTTAAAAAAAACTTATCTTCAAATAAAATTAATATTTTTATCTGAATGAAATCCTCAAGTTAACAATTGATAATAAAAGTATGCAACTATAAAATATTTCATGTAAGTCAATTGTTCATTATTCATATCATTCATTTTATTTATGGTTTCATTGTGATGACGAACAACTACGTTTAGTATAATTGAATAGCTTTAGACACGCTGTCTATAATGGTAATTTTTTTCTGTCTATTAAATATCTAGACAAAGAAGAGTACAAAAAAATTTAGCTACGCAATTGGAATATATATCTTATTGATAAACAAAATAAATGATTTCTTTTATGCGAGCATTACACTTTTCATTGAGCTACACAAATATTTAACCTTGTCATTGTAAATATATGAATTGAGTTGACATTGACAGAAAAAAACGTGTTTCAAGAAATGCAGAAATATTTTAATGATTCATCACTAACCCATCATCCTCATCGTATGACTTTTTATTTCTGGATATGATGCTAAGAAAATTATAATTATATCACCTAGCAAATGAAAGAAAATATTACAAAATATTTTTGTTACAAGTTCGGTTTCTAAAATTTAAATCGACTGAACTTTTCCAACAATAAATTTATGGATATATTTAATAATCAACTATATATTTAAAAATGTATACTACGTTACATATTTTTCTTTTTAAATCAGAAAATTTATTTCTTAAAGTTAAAATTACTAAATTTTTAATAGATTGGACTTAAAAAACAAGAGCTGAAATTCACTATTAAAAATGAATGGCCATAAAAGAGATGAATGGATGTGTAAATTGTAACCTTGTATATTTTCAACGAAATAAATATTTTACTTATATTTAAGAGCCGGATTTACCTAAAGGCGTGAAAATAAATGTATCTGATTTATTTATCATGGGAATCTATTCATTAAAATATGAATAGGTCGAAGCATTGTTGAAACTGGATGTTCATAGTTCAAAATACGTACAGGAGAATTAATCAGGACTTTTAACACAAAATTGTGATGCTAGTTCTTAATTCTCGTCAATTTATAAACTGAGTTTTTAAACTAATCAGGAAGTTTGCTCGTTTAGTAAATATCAAATACAAGGTTCCTTCAGTAGAAGTGAGAAATGTACAGCAGATCTTAGACAGAAATACATACCATGAATAGTAATCGCTTAGCTTATAACAAAGTTGTCTTTGTTCAAACCAACATAATCAACAGGTGAATACTTTGTGTCGCTTGCTTTTTATTGGGCTCAGGAAAAATTAGCTGTTGATGTTTATACATACGCTTTTCTCAGAACATGATCTATTTTATCTTTACAAACCACATTGTACTTGAATTTGCATTTCTAACAATAAGATCATATGATAACGCACATGGAAAAAATATTTTGTTCACTGACAAGCATATGTTTCCAGTGGGTACACTGAGATTATATTTAAATATAACACTGTTAACGAGATTTCGTTTGATGGAGAAACCGTTTTGAGTTTGACAAAGGATTGGAATTGTAAAGATGCGTTGGATGAGGATAGCGCTAACGTTTATCATAAAACGTTGGCTTTTTTGAAAAATAAGAATTTTAAGCATATAGATTTAAAGGGTGAGATAAGTGGTTAAACGCTGCAATTAGAAGCGGTGAAATTTTTTAATAAAAAAAACTCATCAGTAAATTTTTCGAGATTTAGGTGCAAACTTTAGTGGGTGGGATAAAGAAGGTGATATGATTCATCACCATTGTGTTAAAAACTAAGATGATATGGAGTTTATTATATATTTGGTTGATTATGGTACTGAAATAGGTGTTAAAAATGGGGTAAATCTGTTTGGTAGAGAATGTGGGAAAAGTTGAGATAAAAACTTTTTGCTTCAAAAATTGGAATTAAGGAAAGAAATTAAATGTAGATTAAACTGTACTAAAATTAGTGAGCTGAATCAATCTGAGATTCTGACTCCTGGTTTAAGTAAAAGCTTTGCTAGTTTAAATTTCTAGTCTAAAGTAACCTGTTTAACAAAGTTTACGGGAGTAAGGCATGGTTTCGATTCAAAGTTGGGAAGAGATGCTCTATAAGCTTCAGAAATTTCAGATGCAAAGTTCAACAAAAAGGATTATTACGGTAATACTACTCTTGATTACTATGTAAAAAGTATAAAAACTCGGATGACAGGGATGACCTAGAGTTCATTCGATTTCTCGCTGAAAATGGGTTCAAGATTGATGTAAAAAATGGGGATGGTCTTTGCGCTCTTTGTTTAGCAGAGAAAGAAGGCAACGTTGGAATGAGAAATCTTTTTAGAAAAATACTACAATTCGAGAAAATGAATTTTGTAGACTAAAATGCAACAAGTTGATGGAACTGGCCTGATGTGATATCTAATTCTGGAAAATGTATGGAACCAAAAGATAAAATATAGTTTTTTTTAAATGTTAAGTTAAAATAGCATAAATCTAAATTTAAACATGACTCATTAGCCTTTTTACATAAATGTAAAAGCATTGATATTTTTATACGAGTGTGTAACTTGACTATATTTAACTTTCTAGCAAACAATAAAGTAAAAAATATGTTAACGCTTTCACCAAAAAGGGATATATATAAATAAATAATTAAATTTATTTGTTAGTCAATTTTGATGTGAAGTCAACGTAGAATAAAAAAATCTATTGGTAAACAAAAATCCACTTAGTTTCAGTGCCGGTGTGTTTCTTTGCATTAATATTTTTTAAAGTAAGTATTATAAAATCAATTGACTTAAATTCCAATAACTTGTCATGATATAATTTTATTTATATCATTAAATTTTGAGACTTGATTGTTTTGTAATTTTAACCCTTTTAAGAATTTAGTTTTACGGATTTTGATTAAAGTTCAGCTTATATTTCATTTACCACTATCCCCAAATTTTTACTCACTTATCCAACTCATGATACGCATCTGGAAAGGAACATCCCAAAACCCATCATAATATTTCCCTAACAAACGTATTAATCTTCTTCCTAACCTAATCAATACTATTTTTATGAGCAAATTTGTCAAATTTTCCTACCATATGGATCCTGTTTAATCCCGGAAGTGTTGTTGATACTATAAATAGAAGCTAACATGAAAAGCCTAACAACTTCCTTCAAAAGATCAATGAGCCTTCCATAAAGCTTATCTTATTTATTATATGGCTAATATTTATGCAATAAATTTTTACGTGCATACTTTACTAATATATTACTTCAAATAAATAAATAAGTATAAAAAATGATAATTTAAATGTTGCAAATATCTTTAACTGTCAACTTCCAAAATTTTAATCACTATGAACATCCCGTTTTAAAACTAGCCTAGCCGAGGAAACTGGCAAATAGCCTGTTTCGTCCATGGACAAAGTTAACGTTCTAACTGCAAGAAAATGTGCACTTGTAAGTTTATCCATTGGCAAATTTTCATTCCCTGACGATCCGTTTGCTGTGGAACTTTGAATATTTCCATTTTCATCGTTGGCTAAATCATTTTGCTCTAATTGTAAACGAAGTATTCTGAAACAGATAAAGCAAAAAATAATATTAAAATCCTATAACTTGTAGCAAAGCAATTTTAAAATGAAGGAATCTATTTTATTTTGAAATTTTACACTAACACTGGACCCCTTTCGTTATTTCCATTTCTTATGCGGTTTTGCCTTAACAGCGACCACTTGCACACAAATATATTAAGAAAATTTCTCCTATATTTGTCGCTGAGTGCCGTATACAGCAAAAAATTACATGCTGCATTCACAGTGACAAGTAAATTGCAAATGTTTCCCAATCCAAGCAAAATATTTTCCTCAGAGGACTCATGCTCCGCTGGTTTATTCATTGCCGTGTAAATCAAAACTGCTGCTGTGGGCATTTGACAAACTAGAAACATTATGACGACTGATATAAGAGTGACTGTGATTCTATCCTCTCTTCGCATATTTTGTAGACGTAGTTGTTGTTGTAAAGGAGCAGGTGTCATGCTTTCCCGAACAGCTCTAGACTTCCGAACGGCATTGATAAGGAGGAAATTGAGAATGGAAAGCAGGGAGAATGGAACAATGACAAATAAAAGAATAGTCATCCAATTGAAAAAGAAACGGTAGTGGGAACTTTCACCAAGCTCAGTGTTTTCCAAAACGTACACCTACAATTATAAGTAATTAAATATTTATATAAAACTATAGTTCGAAATAAAAATGTATCTTATGCTTAAAAAACAGTTTAAGTTATTTAACACGATACCATGTCGAGTGAACTGAGCTCGTTTGATATACTTGAAGTATTTTCACTAATGCTCGTATCAGCTTGATCTGGCAGTTTTGCTACTAATTTCCATTCAAATGGTGTAGAAGCAGTGAGCAGAACACATGCTATGGATACAAATATTGCTGTGTATTTTGCACGTTTTTCGGTACGATAGGCCTTACAAATAGAAAAAAGTAAATAAAGTGTAAATCTTAATACATTTCAAACGTTAAAATAAATTATGAATTTTAAGAGTGTTTTTAACAAAACATTTATCATCAAAGCCGGTTTCAGAAAAAGGTTACCTTTCCCATCATTGGGTAGCATACGGCGATGTAGCGTTCTGCGGTGAAAGCTACTGTTATCCAAACCGATGTCGAACCTTTATTAAAAAATATGAACAGCATTTAGGCGAATAATATTTTGATTTTCTTTTGCATAATTTTTTTACTCGTCTATATCAAAATGGGATGGAATGAATTGGAATTTAAACGTATGCTATACTTACAAGACGCATCTGTTATCCAAAGCCCTATCGGAAAGTACTTCCAGTACAGCCAAACACGGTCCATAAATTTGTAATGTTTCCATGACATTGTGAACGAGAATATGAGGAATATCAGATCAGAAAGTGCAAGGGCTGTTAAATATCTATTTGTTTTAAAAACAGAATTTGAAGAAATAATTTTTGAAATATCAGAAAATATTATATCTGATTTTAACGCATTTGTTATATCTTTATTTTATAATAAGCCATTTTAATGGTATTAACAAGCATATAATATAATTTTCTCTCTGGTAATAGGCATAGCTACATTGTTAATTATTATAAGCATACATGTTTGACGATGATCGCATAGTTTTTCGGGTGAGAATGAAAACAGAAAGGATGTTGCCTACGAGACCAACAGCAAGTACAAAAGGCAACATTACATATTGGACCCAAAATCGAGTTGAATCACGAAAATTGGAGTCCCACGTCGAATTCAAAAATTTTAAGTTGTAATTAATTCTGGAATCCAGTAGTAGCTCGGAACAATTTTCACTTATGCAATTTTCAATCATCGTTTCCTCCTTAATTGGTTTTCCTTTGAAATTTCACAACTTCTCATACATCAGATCAGGCTTCAAGTATTGCATGTATTATAAAAAGAACTTGTTAGTATTAAATGGAAACGTAAACTCACTAAAAGTATTTAATTATATATCCGTTTTGTTTTTGTAAAACCTAAAATTTGTAATGCAGGTTTTATTGCTGACCTTTTTGATGCGTTTTGCGAGCTGATTTTGTCATACGCACACGCTTGAACCTAATGTGGTCATAAAATGTCATTCACACTAAATGACTGAGTTGAATGTGACCGAACACACACCGATTATAAACCCCATATTGTAAATCGAGTACACGGAAGTGTGTGTAATTATTTTTTATGAAACGTTTGGACAAATGGATATAAAGCAGTGTAAAGGATAGCCCAGTGAAAGCTTGTGGTTTATAAGGTGCAGCCACATTTACTAAAACAATGCTTTAATTTTCCACCGTAACGTTTGTCATTTGGTTTGCTTTTGATCTGTAAGCCACAGAGAAAAGCTTTTCTCCCCGATCAATAACATCGAAATAGATACATAGTAGCTTCGGCTTACCATGTTTCGGAAGTTGCGTTCACATGATACTCTTACCTTTGCGAGTAAAATGTTCTGTGCAGATGATATAGTGTGGGTATTATGAATGCTTATATAAAAATTACCAAAGCGAGCTTTCTGGGAATTTGTAATTTGGAAATGTGTCGTTTTGATTGAGTTCACTTGTCCTCGAATATCATAGGAAAAACATTAAAGTGTACAATTTGATATGGAAATATTGAACTTTTGCATGTTTTTAGAAGGTGAACAAAATGAGTTTGTGAGATGTAGTCTCGTTAAAAATGTGGATTGCTACACCAAAAACTTCTTTTGGATTTCAACAGACTAGCCTAAAATTATAAAGCATGCATGTTAATTAGTTCAATCTAAAAAAGCGTTTCAAGATATGTACAATACTAATCTATAATTTATTTTGAGTTGGTGGAACAAATTTGGTAAACATTAAAACTTGAATGCTAAACCCCATCATTGATTTTGGTAAGATTTCAAATGAATTTTTATATAAATCGTACACTCGTACTAAGTGAATACTATTCTCATTGTTCATTCAAGCGATTAAGTAAGATGACGTATGCATGAAAAGTGTTTTTTTGTTTCTACACGGCGTGAAAACTTTAAGAAATTTCTTAGGGACAATCAGTAATTTCCGTTTTGAGATCAGAATCACAAGTTTTCATTTTGATTAAATTTAAAGATATTTAAGAAATTAGTGAAAGCATATGAACACACGCTAACTGAAATATTTTAAACAGTAAAATCAGATGCAAAAATTATAATCAGTGGCTTAAAATTAACTAAATTATTTTCGGCTTTCAAAAGTGCTACATCGAATTCATGAGTTAATTTATATTATGAGGCTGTATTTAATTCATGAGTCACATTACTTGACAAAATAAAATTAAACAATGGAATATATTCAATTAGCAGATTACATTCTATTAACGTGCTATAACCATTTAGCGGGTGGTAGTGAATAACGCGTTTTATTTAATTAACGGACTACATAGTATAAACCGCTTGCAACACTATAAAAATACATAAATAGCTTATAAATAACTTTTCTAATTAAACTAATCGTAAGTGCTTTTCATCGTAGAAAATCAACAAAGTGTTCTTTATTTTGCACTCAAAACAGATAACAAATACGTAGCTTGGAATCCAATAAGAAAAAAAATTGTCAATATATTCATTAAATTTTTCTTCGAATATGTCAATATAAGCTTGATAAGTTTTCCATGTATTTTTAATGTTAAAGTGTTGAAATAATTTCAAGAAAGCAGAGAATCTCAACTTTAAGAAATAATCACTTGGCCTTGTCATCATTAATAATGATGGAAAATTCATTTAAAAAAAAGCTTTCCAGTAGATTCTGCTTCATTGGAACTTTTTCCGAGACGAATATTTTCTAGGATTTCAACAAATGATGTTAAATGAAAAGCTTAACAAAGACGTTTCATAGCAATTTTTTGTGATTTTCCAATAAAATCTCTTGAAGTGGAAAAACTTTACTTTTATAGGTTTCGTGAAAAATTTGGGGCACTGTAAGACTCCTGCCGTTTTTTCCAGTAAATATTATATGCTTTATTTATTTATTTTTCGAAAAATGTTATTTTTAATTGGACTTTGAGATTTTAATTTTTTTATATGATTAAATGTTTAGAAATTTCAATTGATGCAAAATATATACGTTAAAATTTCTTACCTTTTAATATTTGGACAAAGTTGAACCTTCACAAAAATTTTAATCTAAGATAATAGTTCGGGGATTTCACAAGCACCTCGTGCCACGCACCAAATTATTAAAAAATATCTATTTTCTTTTCCACTAAAATTATACACAAACTAGTTTTTTGTTTGATGCTAAAGGATGGTGTAAAATGGTTGTATTTTGCAAGGCAGTATAATATGGTCCTAGGAATCTATCTCAAAAACGAGAATCCCAAATGACAAGAATCCCAAAAAATTTAGATATAAAGGAAAGAATCCCAAATTTGAATAATTCCCAAACGGAATTTTACCCAAACCTATACAAATGATCATCTTGTTTCGGTTTCATTCATTTTAAAAGTAAGACCTCTCACTTTTTCGTGAGAAATCAAGCTGGCAACATGGCATCTCCAGTCAAGGAAAATAGTTACAAACACTTTATAGATAGTTACAAAGCCAACGGTAACAAAGTTTTCGTTTTTAAGTGTCATTTTTAGATTTATGAACGTTAGAAGTTTAATGGTCATACTGATACTACAAAAGCTTTCATGACATTTTTTTCACTATCATTTCAACCTGCATTATAGCTTACTACAATTGAGGTTGTTGATTGATTTGATTCAAGTATAAAACATTATTAATATTTACGTTATGACTTTGTTAATGCAAGTTTTATTGCAAGAATAAAACCTGGTTAAAAATTGGGGAAAAATTCCGTTTGGGTTTAAATTCATTTTGGGTATAATTCCATTGGGGAAGAATTCCGTTTGGGATTCTATGATTTTGGGATTCTGTTTTTGGGATTTTTTCCGATCACCGTATAATATATTTAAGCAACAAAGTACATACGTGAGAAATAAACATTTCGATGCAGACAGTTCGAGTGTCATATGAATTCTGAAGCAAAGCATGAAACAGACGGGAGTTGTCATTCCGAAAAAGAAAGTCAATACACATACAAAACCAGTGTTTGGGGAAAGCACCAACCTTTCTTTTCCTTTCCCCAACCACACATACCATACATACTACTAGTTGTCCTCTCCTTCCAGTTACCAATCTTTACAAAATCAGAATTATCTCCCATCTAAAATAGCTGCAAAGCTTGGAATACCTATATCGACAAACGACCGTAAGTCGTTTTGTAACTTTGTATATTTACTTAAATAAAATTTGCAAACATTTATTTTACACCAAAATGATTTATGAGTGATGGTTATTACATATTTTACTGTAATTATATATACGAATCTATTCGATCTTGTCATGAGTTAACTTTACACGCACTGGACTATTGACTTTCCTTTAAACTTGAAATCTTTCCTGGTCACTATCAAGCTTTTATCTCTACTAACTTTTTATCCAGCTTCAAATTCAACTCAATTCTTTTGAAATCAATCCAGTTTCCATTCCTAAGAAATTTATTTTGTTATTTTTTGTACAAAGTGTGCAACTTCTACCAATTTATTTTGTTGATTTCACCTGTCCCATCTTATTAAACGTTTGCTAACTCAGCTTATTTCCATTTTTTTGATGCATGTATTTATTGTGTATACGGTTTATGTCCAATTTATAATAATATATATATATGTATATATCAAGGACAAAAGTAAAATGAGTGGCGGAAAACGAATTATAGCTATTTTTTATTGACTTAAAAGCTCTAAAAATCGTCCTAATGCACAAAATATAATTACAAGTGCGATTGTTTTATACGACAAACTCAAATTCAACTTATAAATGCATACTTGGGAAGTGTAAGTTGACCACAGCAAAATGAAGTGCAGATTCTGGGTCAGATTTCATGCAAACGCTTTCTTTCCTTATTATATTGCTTTACAAAAGGCGACAGTATGTCGAGAAATGGGTACTCTGATTCAACTATCGTTGAAAAAACTGTACAAAAAATTGGAGGACAATCAGTGGAATATTTCAACGGCAGTAAATAAAATTAAACAATTGATAATATACGTACTTCTTCGTAAAGAAGCAACACATTTATGATAATAGCACTATTTGTAAGCTAAGATGTTGTCGAGTATTTTTATTTATCTTTAAAACATTAGTAAATCCGAAAAACAAATTTATTTAATATTAAACGTGATTTTATTTTACCAATTTTTTTTTAGTTGGTCAAATTTAATTAGTCGTAAATCATTAAATACTTTTTATTGTAGTTTTTATAAACAATAATCATTCAGTTATCATTTAATCATTTAAACCAAAAACAAATACAATTGTGGGTAAATTTACATGTTATTACTTGATTATTATACATATTTAACAAGAGTACGTATTTTAACACACATTTTTCAACTGGTTTCTATTGCCCAAAACAGCGCAAGCAACAAATGTTTTCGAAGAATGCACTAACATATCATTTACGTGCTTCAAACGATTTCTTAAAAAAAATTGCAAGTCGTTCCTAAAACAAATCTTAGATAAAAACGCTCACTTAGCTGCGCAATTTGATAACCAATACACCGAAATATTGCATTATCACTTTCTCTCATTGCCGTTATCGTATCAACTGCCACATTGCAACATTTGTTTTCAATTAAATGCTTTGCTATTTCGTGACACCATTTCTGTGTACAATATACTAGCAGCACGTCATGATTCGCAAAGCTTAACTAATCACACTTGCTTAAAAAACCACTCTGTTGGAGCTCCCGCTAATAAAGCCAACTCTAATATTTCATTACAAGCCCTTGTGTCATTTGCATTCACCCACAAATTTATAAGAACCGTGACAAATTCCAAATCCCAAACTCAATAGCACGAGTAAGAAATCCACTCAATTGATTCCCATTTACAATGCGAGTAAGATTTCGAAACATTTCGTGAGCTTTTAACCAGTTCAGGCTGGTCCAGTCTTCAACCTTCCTTAAATACTCGTCCACAAATACCCATATTGAAATTCATCATTTCGAATTTAAAAAATTTAGTTGGAGCAAAAATAACTACAGAAATCTGGCCCCTTTCTTATATTTTAATGAAGTAATTTAAGTTTACTTAAATTTTCTATTTTACTCTATGTTCCTTGCGCATGTTGAAAAACTGTAAGACAAATTTTAATTATGTTTTATGGGTCCCTTAACGACCCCTTCATTTAACACCCTTACATAAGTACTTTACTATACTTATATTTTACACCCCTCAATATTTATCCACATCCTAACATTTATCCTTACAAAGCCAGCAGCCAATTAAATTATGGTGAATCAGTATATGGATTTTTAATGAAAAAGTCAAATTTGAAAATAAGACTTTTTATAAATTTTGTTAAACGAGTACTGTTTTCATGGTAGATTACTGATACTTGTATAATAAGTCAAACAATAAAATTTTGACCTATATATATCGTTCACGTAATTATTGATAAATAGCATTATTTAGTTTGTAAGAGCATTAAGTTGGCAGTTTGGTTGATTGCAAAATCAAAAATATTCAGAGGCGTCAACCCATCCAAGTAATTGGACCCACCAAAATATATTTTTATTACTGGGCACGACTTGATCCACCTTTGAAACCATTTGTTTCTCCTCAGCGCAGTATTTCCATTTACCTTCTTATGGACCCGGTTAGAAACATTAAACACGTCCGCCAATATACCAAAAACGAAAATGATGAGATGAAAGGTAACAATTTCAGACCAAACGTACAATAACTTGAACCAAATTGGTCCCCTTCCCTTCCCAGAAAGCAAAGAAATAGTGTTGTAGAGGCAAGCAGTTTGCATTGCAATGAAGCATGGTATTGCGCAACCGATCTGGAGCTGGAAAAAGTTTAATCGATAGTGAATCGACATGATTTGCAATTGCCTGTAGAAAAGTGCGAGCTTGGTAAAATCACTCAAGTGATCCTTGTCGATCCGGAAAAGCTTTCTATTTAAACCAAATCCTTATTGATTTTTCTGTAAACAAACGACCATTCAATATTTTTAATGTATCATACCTTCCAAACTCTTCGATGCTCACTCGTAAACAGTTCCCTTCCATCAAGTACTCCAAAGACATCAGAAAATTGCATCCAGCAAGCAAAAAACTCCAATTCAAATACGAAACCAATGATATTCCTGCCTTTCTAAAATTCTCAATTGTTGTCCAAGTGGGTTGAAGATAATATCCTGGTTTCCCAACTTCACATTGGCTGCTCAGCCAGTATCCTAAATATGAAGGAAAGCAGGGATTTCGAAATATGTCCAGATGATGGAAAATTGGAATGCTTATTCCAGTCCAAGTCAGCAAATAAATCATGCCTCGAAGATACAAGTCTTTTGAGCTGGACTGAGCTTTCGTGAAGCTTGGCTGATGTTGATCAAATCCATTACAGAGTTGGACGACTGCTGATAGCTGGACATTATTCACAAATAGGCAGCAAATAGCCATGAAGGCACATGAGTGGAATAATATACTGTGTGTAATCACCATTAGTGATGCATACCGAAATACCCTCAATGATTGAATCAACGTACAAGTGAAATATAACATCGCCATTCCAAGTCGAAAGCGGTGAATTTTGAGTTGTTTCCTACTTTTCATTTCCAGTTTGTTAAAATTCTCGTTCCATTGAAATGGTAGTCCACCACACCAATTAGATATCCGTAGATTAAGTTTGACGTCATCAAGAAGACTGCGTTTCAAATGTAGTTTTTTGGTTATATTCTTAATGTTTTGCTGCAAAGAACGAATTTTTTGGCGTATCATTGCAAACTTTTCACGGAGATATAAAACGAAATCTGGACCTTTTTTATGGCAAAAAATATGCATTTTTGAATTGTTTCTTGTTATCAATAGGTGTAATATGGTCTAAGTTAGTCCGAGATGTTTAGTTTATTCCTAAAGTCTGACTAATTCTTTGGTGCTTTTACCCCGGAAGAGAAACGAGCAAAAACAAAGAAGTAATACCTCTTTGCATTTAATACGCAAATATGAAACGAAAAATTACCCACGAAGTGTTTTTACCTCCGGACGTCCTAAACGCTTGCATTGAGTGGTCAGCATGTAGTTCAAGCTTGTTTAAAATAAGAAATGGAAAAGTTTAGTGGAGTTTTCCAAAAACAATTGACGTCATTTACACTTGTTTTTAATATTTTCGGGTTGTCAATTGTTTACAAAGTGTCATTTCTATAATTTGTTAGAGGATCAAAATTATTTTAGGATAGTAACCTTAAATGCTGTTAATGTGTCAAACAGAAAGTTATATTTCGGATGATAAATTATTCATAATTTTTATAAATCATAACATATCCCGCAAGTTTCGAAATGAAAAGGCGATTTTCGTATTTAAGCATTCGTATCTGACAATAAATTGATATTCGGACATGAATAAGGAGTTGATTTGTCAATAAATTTGTTTAAGTTTACATGAAGAGGGATAATTCTATTCGCATACATTGTTACTATGATTCGTTAAAAATAAGCGTACTAAATATATCCGAACTAAGCCATACTCCACCTTTGTCTAAATCTTGTCAAGCAAACAGTTAAGGACCATCCCAAGAAATATGTCAATTTGATAGCGTTTGGACAATATTATTTCCTCCTACATTCGTCAAGCCCTTCATAAACAAAATTTACATTGTTTCTAATTTACTTACTACAAAAACAATAAAATTACGACACAACAAAAATCTAGGTCAAAAAGTCATCAAAATATTTTCGTTTAATACGCTTCCCCATGACTTAATTTGCGAAAAATAGAATTTGTT
>JAQFZG010000477.1:0-32416 GCA_034695465.1 Entomobrya nicoleti
ATTATAAAAGTAAAAATTATAATAAAATATATAGCCTATGTAAAATGTCCTTGTGTCTAGCATTCATTCATTAAAAAATTCGTTCGGTCTTCTGTCGGTCGGTCTCGAATACATTTGTGTAAAATGTCGTTGGGGTTTTTGTCGGTCGGTCTTCTGTCGTTCGGTCTTAAAAAGTCGGCCAAGTGACGGTACACGGCGTACAGATCAAAGGTCCCAGAGTTGATCTCAAAATTATGATAGCAGAATTAAAATCATAACTAGTCATCGTTATCTAGAGAAAACCAGAATATTGACTTGACGCCCCAAATTTTCCATCTCTGCTTACGTACTCCAATTTGGCGCCTTCATTTATGGAAATTCGGACTATTGAACAAATATGTTGATCTTTTTCTAATTGTAAGCCAATAACCTTTTGTAAGGTCCAAGCCTTTTACAAATGACATAGACCAGCACCGGCAAAATATACACAGTTCTCTGTATATTTTTGGAGAGAACAACACAGGCATGACAGCCAATCTTGTAACTAGCCGATCGAATCTCGTAGTTTTTATTGGTTAGTGTCAATGGGCTACTCACAGGACCGGTATGCTATGCTCAAAATAATGCAAAGGATTGAGTGATTTTCTAGTATACGGTGCTTTGGTTTGTGAACAAATAAAAAACTATGTTATTTGGAACCTTATTTAAACGAAATGGATCCAATATAGTCATGTATTGTAATAGATGGAAATTGGAATACCAGATATGTTTGTTAAAGGTTGTAGTGGTTCAAACCACGTATAAATATCTCAAATAATTTACTGGTATCAGATGTATAGTTACCATACAAATACGAAATTAGGGATATGATTACTGCTCTTTTAAAAGACCATTACGACATAGCATAGGAAATTCATTGATTTAATAACTTGATCAAGATTTTGATGAATTCACTTTAGTAAGGTAAACTTTCATAGAAATTTAGCGTACCTGGATAATATAAGTTTGATGAACCTCGGGCATAACAAAACAAATCTCGAGCACTCATAAGTAACATTGTGACAGCATATGCTCAGAAAATTAACAAAAGAGTATTCAAAAGAATGTTTTGTTTATGTAAAGTCATTAGCCTTCATTACTACCAGATGTCATGTAATCAGATGTGTGTAGTGTTTGAGTTTTAATTCAAGTAACTAGTTCGTAAGTAAGTAATTGTGCACGTCTTTACGACTTTTTTGGGATGTCAGAGAAGGAACAAGCTGGTACTTACAGATGTATTGGTAACTGATGTATTCCTTTCAGACGTATTGGTATCCGATGTATTGGTATCAGACGTATTAGTATCATGTATGTTTATGTGTATAAACAGGTTGGATATTTAAAGATCATGTAACCGTACTAGAGTATTGCACATTAAGTTGAATTTAAGAATTATAAAACTAGTTTTGGTAAAGGTTTTATGATCTGCATTAATGAAATTATCCACAAATTCAATAAGATGATCTAAACTGGTTTTATGCATTAGGTATCGTGGTTGGTCACGTTATGAGTTACACATAATCGAAATAAACGTTTAAATAATAATACGAGGTATAGGTACAGTTAGTTCAGATTAGTATAAAGGCGAATATTTATTTCATTTAGTATAAAAGTATCACATATTTGCTATGTACACTTTAGAAATTTACCCAATCAAATGTACACGTTAATTCATTTACGTGATTATTCTTCATGACTCTCACTGCTTATTAGCATAGGAGCTGAAGTTGTTAGATTACCTGTACTTGTAGTTAATTAAATAACCTTTAAATAATTATTGTAGCTGTATATTTATTGGTATCAGATATATTAGTTGGTGTCAGACGTATTGAAATCATATATGTTGTTGTCAAAGGCACTTAATCGTTTTTTTTATCTAAAAACATCAATTATAATAATACAGAGCTGTACTTTCTTCTAAGGATACAATACTACGATGGTATCTCGTAGTAAAATCTGAGTTTTTCAGCACAAACTCACATGGATTGAGTAATTGACGTTTTTGATATAACCAATTTCATTTATTCATTAATTTGTTTTTTAGTTAACTCAGTTAACATATACGAAAAAAGATTATTTAAATACTTAGACTTTTGGTGCAATGATCATGAAATCAGTGATTACATACCTATGTGACATATATGTACGACAGAAATGGGATATGTGTTACCAAACCAATTAATATAACTTGTTCATATATTTTTTTGTGGATATACTAGACATTTAGGTTTCCAAAAGCAATAGGTATTTTATTGACTATGTTCAAGGGCGCATTCTATATATTGTTAATGGCTCTTAAGTAAAAATAAAATTTCACAAGCAAATCGAATTGCACAAAATATGTTTGTTTAATAAAATTATTCAGGTTTTAAATATTAGAAAGTTTAACAGTAAGAATAGGCTTTGTTAGTTGCTCACTTTTAACCAGAGAAGAAAAATAAATGCGAGGTTATTTTTTTTGTCAAAATTGTTCAATCCAATTATTGCATAATAAATTATATTATATTCGGAATAACTAGGGACGATAAACGGTCACCAAAATCAAATCTGCTCATTTACAACTTTCATAAAAAAACATTCCCCTTTTTGAGTAACGCATTATTAGTATTTTTTTGTGAATAGGATGGTACTTTTGTGTCAGATGATAACATAATTAACAACAACGTGATGATAAAATGTTGATAATACCAATGGTATTTACGGAATCAAGCGTACGTAGTACTCTACACAATTATTGTACTGCTGCATCTTAGAAGCAAAGATGAGCAGCCACCGGAACCTTGTTTTGCAATATTTTCCGTTTTAGCAGCTTACCACCTTTTTGGCAAGACAGGAATTAGGGTTTCTTCATGGTCACTGGGTTTACTTTTCTGCTGTTTATTGAACTGCATTTACTTTATGTTTAGACTGACTCTGACTATTACAAGTTTAGCTTTTCTTTCTACGAAACACTAATACCATTTTATATTAAAGTTTCAGTATATTGTTATTTCCAACAGCACATGATGCATACAGGTTTGTGTTTTACTTTTTGATTTGTTATGCTCAAAGAACAACCGAATGGAACGAAAAATATGTTTAAAACATACCATGCAGAACTTTTCTTGCATAACGAAAAATTGTACAGTGTAATAAATGCGTACAAGTAGCTTACTTCACATGTATTTTCTACATTACGCAGTAAAAGTTAGCTCTTCCATTATGTCTTTGTATTTTTAACATATAACTTTCATTAAAGCCAACGATTTTTTTGTTACAGTTGGTAGTTTCACAGCAAGAATGGTTATACATTATACCACAGAAAAAACCAGCCACCAAAAATAACAGCAGTAAAAATCAGTTATTTTGTTGGAGGAGGCTGAGGTGGATGCATTTGTTTTGCATCGATCTCAGTCAGGTTAGTGTTCTATCTATGAAAAATACTGACAGAGCACTTGTGTGCATTTGGCATCAGATATTGTATTAAGTTTATATAATCGTTTGACCAAAATTTTAGTGTGAAGCTCTCAGTGTTCAATATGGAAACCAATTTTTAGTTAAAGGGATGTTACATTTTTTGTTTTATTAAGAATATGATTAAGGTAACAAAATAAAATTGCAATACATTTTTTTGGATTTGATCATAAAATTTTAGCAATGAATTGTAAAAAATTTCTACATTAAAAATAACTGAAAATGTGGGCATATTTATATGGAATTAAGTTTTAACATGTTTGGCTTCTATATTAAACGTGAAATCTAGTTTGGAATTTTATTGTTACGGTTATTAATGTAGTAGTGCTCCGATAAGCGATTTGAATAAGTATAAGTAAATGAAGCTTAACCAAATAAACTGGAATATGATTCACGTTTTTATCTTGTCATTGTAGAATGAATTATGCATTTTAGTAACGGCATACATCCCGTAATAAATCTGGCAGTCAAAAGGGTCGACACTAGTAAAAATCGCAACAAAAAATTGCACTGTAATTAAGAGTTCTTTTGATAAAATAATTTTATTGAAAATCATAAAAAGAAGTCGACATTTTAAAAGGTGACTTATCGTGCGGCAAAAATTACCACCAGTCACAAATTACTTTTCTGTTAAAAAATTGATCAAAGTGATAGTAAAATATTCAAAATTACATGTACATGTATCAATTAAATTCGTTTTTGTTTTCTATTTTAGATACTATTGTTTTGGTTGGAGAAAGAAAGGAATTCGGAAGTCTTATATTGAATTGAGAGTATGCAAGTTAGGAAAATTAATTAATTTTCTATTAATTTTTACAATAAAGATTATATTAAAAAGTATGCAGTGAAGATTTGATATTTACATTTCACTCTCCACCTGTACCACATCATCGTACCCATTTGCAATTATCAGCTGGAATCACGTTTTTCATATTTCACAAGAAGTATTATCCGAAAGGTAATCAATATCAATAAATGTATTTTCAATTTAATATGTCGTATTAACCTACCATGCAAATTGAGCTTTATTGCTAAATATCTTATGCTTAACATAATTTTAAAATCACTAATGAGTTTACTCATGTTTTACAGAAGTAAAGTTTTCCTCGTCCGTGATGGAAGCATGCCATTATGCCTAGAATTACTAACATTTATGGTGCATTAATGGCACTGAGTTCCAAAAGGTTCTGTAAGATATGTGGTGAGTTTTAAATGCATTTTTTGTAATTTAAAAGTCGGTGAGGCTTATTGCATAAAACAAAAGGCAGCCGATAACTAGAAGAATTGAATTTTAAAAAATTGGTGGTGAAGATAAACAATGAAAGCTATTTTAGTATTAAATAGCACTCAGTAAACATTAATAGGCTACTGTTATTTATTAAATAAACTGATAAATTCGTTAGTACTTATATAATTTAAATTGCTATCAATTTTCAAGATCAGAGAAACCTTCCAAATTTAATAGTACACTCAACTGTTTCTGTTTTTAAGCTGATGGGTTATTACGTGTGATTATCTAATATGTTTTTAATTTATACAACAAATTCATCGAATCGACAAGATACTGGATTAAAAAAAGTGAAATCGTTTACAAAATAATAAATATGTATGCCTTCAGAAGTAATGATCTCGACTGCTTTTTACTTGTACTTTTCTAGTGAAAATTTAGTTAGTAAACGCAAAATATCAACAACAAACAAACAAAGTAACATAAGGAAAATCACTCGTTATAAATTTGTTATGATTAATTGATGACGTCAAAAATATCAACGTTGATTTAAAATTTAGTTTGTTAGAAGACTGGCAGCAAACCTCAATCATAGAAAACAATAACATTTTACAAAATCTAAGAAAAAAAAAATTGGTGATGATGATAAACCTATTTTGTGTTTTTCCAGGCTACCACAAGAATACAAAAAAAAATGTGAATACATGGGGAACCCGATACCTTTTTTGACATTTTGTAATGTTGCTACTGTTAGTATTACATTTCTATGACCGGTGGAAGTGATCTAAACTTTATAGGTAATTAGTAATTCCATATAAGAATTTCTTCACAATTAAAAAAAATGTGTGCATGAAATATTTTTATTATGATTTGAACAGCGTACTACAAAGCAGGAATTAATATAAACGGTTCAAAAAGTGTGCCTCATCTGTACTCTCAACTCAACTGTATTTCATAAATGGTCAACAATTGTGTACATTATGAAAACAACGTCCTGGAATCAACGTGAGCAGATTTAAAAAAGTACATATAGCATTATAAATTAACATAATCAGTAGCTTTAGAAATTAAGGACAAGGTCTTTGTTCTGAGTATTAAAAAATCCAATGAAGAATCCAGATATAATTTTAGGAATGAGCTCTAATTTGTGGTAAAATACATACTATACGTTTTGGGAGTAGAAAGTACGAATAATTATAATAATGTACATTACGGCTTCACATAACATTAGTTCAGCCTCGATTCTGTCCATCTACGACGAACGTACGATTTTTCTTTTATATTTAACGATTTATTAGAAATGCCAGAACATAAAGGTAGGTACATGATGAAGCCAATGTGTTATTCCTGTGCTTACCAATAAAATTTTCCAGATAGCTGACTATAAAACAGTTGATCTTTGCTAAAATATAACAATTAGATAACTCGGCGAAAAAATTTGCACAGCGACATTAGCAAACCTGGCAATTTTTTGGGCACATTGTTGTTAGAAAATAAACCTAAAAAACTAGAAAAAACCGTACTACCGATTTCCGTAAAAATATCAGTAGTAACGAGGTAGTCAGGGCTAATAAAATGACAACCAAAATTTCGTAATACAAACGAGCATGATGGCCGAACTGCCTAACAATATGCCCTGTGCCGTAAAAATGAAATGATAGTTTGTATAAGTATGTTGGACATATATATTTTCTAATGAAATGCTTGTCGGGAATATAACAACTAAATTAGTGGTTTTCTATGGAAGATAATACAAAAATTGAATAACATGTGCTCTCAAATAATTCTTCGGCAAGGTAGACGAAGATTTTATGAACAAAATATGCTTAAAATGATGGTTTGTGGTAGGTTTAAGGTAAAAGGTTTGAAATGCAATTAGATATTTTTCTGTTCACTTGCTACTACTGATGTTCGTACTTTTATAAATACCAAAAATGGTTACGAAAATTAACACAATTTTTATCTAAAGTAATACTAGTGTATAACAAAACCCGGCTCAGATCGAAAATAAAAATTAGGATAATTTTTTAAAACAAAAGTACAAAAATTGAATGCAAAAAATTTAAACATAAAATTGTAAACAGTAAAGTAACTGCTTGGTTAATAAATTGTTGTAAGTTTAACTAAAAAGTTGGGATGATACACCCCTACACTAATTAAAGCAACAATGTATTCCGAAAAACACCGTACGTTTGGTGACAAGTAATTCTTCGGCAAGGTAGACGACTGTTTATAGAAAAAGATATGCTTAAAAAGATGTGTTAGATTCAAGGTAGAAGTTTTAACATTGTAATTTTACTGAGTTTCTTGTAGTTGATGTTTATGAGGAATGAATGATGTAGGTATTTTGTATAAAAAAGTAAGTAGATTTATTTCGAAGTTTATTCTTATTGTTACTACTATCTGTATCGTACGCACACCATCATCCACACCGCTCGTACCGGTCAGGAGGTGCGGGTATCAAGAAGGGAGATGAGTATCCTCATCATCACTTACGTTACTATTTATAGCTTCAGATTAACAGTATAAATAAGGATATCTTATTCATGTTGTTAACCCGGATATGAAAGAATATAAAATACAGTAATTATTATTTTAAGGATGAGTGCATATCGCTACAACAAGATATGAAAAGGTGAATTTGTTATAAGATGATGTCGTATTCTTTATAGTTGGGTTTATTGAGAAATAATTAAGTAGATAATTTAGTTTAAAAGATTAGTACATTTTCAGTAAACCAAATAACGTATAAAAGCGATATGATCTTTGGGTAATATTTAGGTAGAAAAGGTAAAAGAAATAATTTTTAATGTTAGGCATAGTAGTATTTAATTTAAGATGCCCACAGAATACATATGAAATATTAAGATGAATGGTACTTGGGTTTTGTATTGGAGGTACAATACATTTGCAAAGATAACAACAATTTAACTTAGTTTCATTTTTATGTCAACACGTTTTACGAGAGTTAATTTGTTTATGAGTCGTTTGATTTTCTCAAAATGAGGAAATTCTTGGAATGGGATTCTATTTTTTTAGTTCAAGTGCTACTTTAACCAATTGCAATGAACATAAAACTGATACTTTCGATTACTCATAAATGATACGAATAAACAGGAGATAAACGACTGTGGTTTGTGTTTAAAAGGTTAATAGTAAGTATTTATTGTGGTCACGAAAAGAAAGCCTATTATGGCCAAATGGCGGGAAAACGTCTGGCAGAGATTATTTAACTATTTGAGCTAGCAAAAGTATCAAAACAAGTATACATACAAATTATCATTAACTCACAACAAATTATCATTATAAATTTAGTTCTTATTTTAGACCAAAATGAGGTATAAATGTAACTCAACCGGAACGTTAAGGCAGGATGTTTTCACCTTACCTGAAAAATATATTAGGTAAATATTTCTAATACGAACAGTCAATAGATCATAGAATTTTAGGGTAAAATTGTATATGCACTAATGCACAAACATACAGGTTTCTAATGTATTTACTTGCACTTTCGACATAATCGAAAGTGTTCAAATATTATTTGAAGTATAAAAACGGAAATTAATTCAATTTTACTCTCGCCTAAAAACGAGAAGGAAAGTTTCTACAATTAACAATATCAGTTTTCATGATTATTATTCCGATAGATTTAAACAGTTGTAACACGGAGCAATATATTAATTTGGGTGTATGTAATAAATGGCTAATATGTGTTATGACAAATTCGAAAGGATGGAATGTGGCATTATGGTGTCGATCGAAAATCATAACGCTGTGATACGCTCTTAATACACAACCTTGGAGATGATATAACAAAAAATATTTGTGTCGTCCCTATTTCACTTTTTTATTTCACAATGGCTTCGCACAGCTTACAAAAGATGCGAAGGTGTATCGGTCAGTTACGGGGTGGGTACACGGCAGGCAGGAATGCGATATTTGGAGTAAGTTGGGGTTGCTCTCTGATTACATAGCGAAATGTTTGAGTTGAACATTATGATTCCTTGGTAGTTATAATGAACCATACTGTAACATAAAATCTCATCTAAATACAAAACAATGTTTTTATGATTAAAAGTTATAATTTTGTTGTTTGCAATGAAACAGATTGGGATTAGGATGCATTTGATTTTAATGTGTAACATGTGAAAGTCACTTAACAAACATATCGAATCCAATCTATAAATACAATTTTTGTAACAAATTCGCAGTCGCAAATTTTTCAAGTGATGGAATGCTCGAATTTACGTGTAATACTGTTAGCCCTACAATTAATATTTTATTGTTAATTATTATATATTATAATGTTAATATTTTATGTGCGGTGGGCATAGTGATTAAGTTAATACAGGTATCCGTAATAATCATCATTAATGGAATTTTATTCAATGTAGACCGTTTCAAATATAAGATGTTTTTGTTTCATGCAAGGTAGCATGTTTTCTAATAAATCACAAATTTCACTGATTAACGGTAGTGTATTAATATCTATATGATTTTTTCGTAAAATTAATTGAGTGGATTTAACTGCTATTCTTGTTTTATGACGGAAGCTAATAAATTTTTGTAAGTTATAAAAAACTGTAACTATTAAAGTAAATGGTAAGAAAATGTACAATTTTAAGGATATAAATTTCGTAAAAATCGGTTTGTTACACTTTTATTTGCACTGAATTTTTATTTAAATGTCTGTGAATCTCAAGACATACGTATAACAGCAATGTATTATTCATGAATGGAACATACTCGCCTCTCTGTTTATCTCGTGTAATGCTGAAATAAATACATATTGTAGAGTTCATGAGTTTATACTCCTGTTAATGAACTCTTACTCGATTCAGTTATAATGAACTTTGTTAATTATGTATAATGTAACACCCTGTGCACACACATTCATATACGCATTCATGCGATATATCCGGACAACACACCACCCTCACATCTCCTAATTCCCACTTCCTCATAGCAACTAATATTATACTGTATTCTCTTTAAAATTGTATTAATGAAAATCTTATATAAAGAACCTCATATTCGGAATAAAGATCAGTCTTAACTTAACACCAAAGTTATAATATTATCCAGCATTATTCTTTACTCAAATTACTAGTCTGTTACCCATTTCATGCAAAACCGACAGTTTTTCATCATTTTCATGAGTACATGTTCATACACGGCATAGCTGGCATTCTATTTTACTTTGTTACAATTTTAAATATCTCTTTAAACAGTTCACATTTTGCTGGGAACGTTCGTCCTATCATAATCAAAGTTATGAAAAAAAACATTGAGCTATCTTTTCTTACGAGATTTTAAACAATACAGTTTTGGAATCATGTAACTGCCCCAATAAAGTATTTATCAGTATATAAATTAATGTTAAACTTATTAAATTTATTATATTCATTGACCACAACAAATGCTTTGGCAGTTTTGTTTTTATTTATTACCAGCATGTCTTCAAAAAAGAGCTATACAGCACAACAATAGCCAGAACGGATGCAAAAAGTTGTACTGACTGTGTTTTGAATTGACCTTAAAGTATACTTACTTTGTTTCATCAACCGTAACAAATTGTCTTTACAGATTCCACAGATAACCCACTCTATCTTCCACAAGATTTTCAAAAGGGCATTCAATTCTTGTTCCCTTGTAAACTTTACACTTACAAAGTAATCCTCCAAGATGTCTCTGTAACTGAAAAAGTACACACCTTAAACTTGGGAAGAACTTTCCATACAAATGAGTCATATCCGCAGTCGACGTAGGGAGCTCTGGATAAGCTTTATTTTAAATTACCTTTTAAAATTAAAACTGAGCTGCCAATATAAAGTTTTATACAATGGTTGTTACATAATAAAAAAAATGCTGGGTAACTTTGTCCGGATACATGCAAGATATAATTCTATCTGATATTCTGGTTTAGTTTTCTATAAACTGGTTGTTTCAATATTTTGTTTCTAGAAGTTCGAATTTCCAGTTGTATTATGTTATCTTAGTTAATCGTACTGTAAATTTTTTCCAATAATCTGTAGCGCAAAATTTTGCTAAAGTTTAAAACAGTATAAAATTTTCCTTTTGTTCATAATACATGACATCCAAAAAAATCATATTACTACGTATGTATGTATAAAGTGATCATATAATCATATGCAATGGATTTTGTTTGTATTATTTTTTGTGGAAATAAACAACATTCATTTCTTACCCGTACCCGTATGTTTCATATAATATTGATGACAAGCGTTAAAAAAATGGTTTATGAATACATATTTTTTGATAGGTGCTCAAGCAGGACTCGTATTTATTGGACTATGACCGATGGCACGTTTATTATCATCTTTATGTTTGATTACTGCAATAAATGAGATTTAAGTGTATAATTCAATTGTAAATTGATTTTGGTTTTAAAGACTTTGTTGACTTCGCGCGTATTTACAAAACGAGAATTCCGGGAGTTTTTTTAAAGCAAAATAATAATTATTTTTGTCATAAACATTTAGCATATTTATTGAATCAACAATGATATTATATTGAGTGCCTACCTGCTTGATAACAAATATTGGTATTTTTCGTGAAACGATTTTTAATGGGCAGAATAGGACTTGTGAAGAATTGTATAAATATTATATGTAAGGTTTTATAGATATTTTCAAGGATAAGGATACTTTCTGTACAACGCATTCACAATGCTTTTGACTAGTACATATTACACTGCTTAATGACAGAAGAGGGGATGAGCAGCCACCGGAACCAAGTTTTGCAATACTTCATTTTCAAGCAGCTTGCCACCTGTTTGGTAAGTTTTGATTTTTTCATGGTCACTTGGTTTACTTTTTTTGTTGTTTTTTGAACTTCATTTACGTCAAGTTCAAATTGGCTCTGACTTGTACTGAAGAGAATACTAGTTTATCTTTTCAAGTTAATATTTCAGCATATCATTTTCACCAAAAGTATGATGAATACAAGGCTTTTCCTTTTACTTTGGATTTTTTATATTAAAAAGACAACCGAGTGGAACGAAAACAAATTATGTTTAAAACAACACATAATAAACTTATTTTTGTGGTAGTATGGGTTTAAAGAACTTTCCTTGCGTAACGAAAAAGCGTACAATGTAAGAAATGCGTAAGGCAGTTTACAGTACTCATTTTTAAGCATTACCATACCATGTAAGTCCGTTCCGGTAAGGTTTTTGCATTTTACGTATATTATTTCTTAAAAAGAAGAAATTGATTGTTGCTACAGTTGAAAGCCTAATAGCAAAAATGATTAAACATCATAGCGCAGAAAAAACACGCACCAAATACCAGTCATGAGGTTGAAGGAGGCTGAGGTGGTTTCATTTGTTTTGCATTAATCTCTGCCAGGTTAGTGTTCTATCTATAAAAAAATACTAAAACCGACTAGTGTACATTTTGCAGGATTTCTCAAATTAAAATTTGCATTATGGTGATAAAATTTGTTTAATCTTGTAGTATACAAAAGTGTATTGTAATTTTGTCCGAGTCTTCTCCAAAAAATAATTTTATAAAAAGCATAAAACGAACTCGAGTTGAAAAAGGAACTTATCGAGCAGTAAAAATTGTCACAATTACAGTTTAGTTTTTTGTTCAAAATAATATTAAATTGATCTTAAAATATCCAAAATTACTTTTACATAATTCGATTAAATTCATTTTTACTCTCGGTTTTAGAAACTTTATTTTGGTTTCGAGAAAGAAAGGAATTTGAAAGCCCAATATTGAATCGACAATATGGAAGGTAGACAAATTACTCGGGTTTTTGTTAGTTTTTACAATAAACATTAAAATAAAATGACGGGATAAACATTTGTTTATTTACATTCATTTTAGGCTACACCTCTACAATATTGTATGACTCATTTGCGAATATCAGCGGGAACAACACTCTTTTTCATATTTCAGTAGGAGGAATAGTCCAAAGGTAATCAACTAATGTATTTTTAAAATTTAATATGTCGTCTTAAACAACCATGTCAAGTAAGTGTTTCTCGTTCTTGATAGAAGCTATGGCACTGGGCCTTAAATACTAATGTACATGAGATGCAATTGCATTTAACTTTTTTAAAGTGACTGCGGGTTATTGCATGAAAATGAAATTAAGTAGAAGAATTAAATTAGTAAACAATGCGGCCGAAATTAAATCAAGAACGCTACTTTACTTTGAAATAGCACCCAGTAAAATTTAGTTGACGATTGTTATTTATTAACTTAGCTGAAAAATTTGGAAGTGCTTAGATTATTTAACTTGCTATAAATTTTCAAGATCACAGAATCCTTTGTTGTTTTTTGGTTCACTCAACAAATACAGTTATTATGATGGAGTATTTACAGTTGGTTATCGAATTTTATTTTAATTTATATGAAAAAACTCCGCATCGTCAAAACACTGGAGTAAAAAAATCAGTGGAATTGTAACGAAAATATTAAATATATACGCCTCCAGTAGTAATGATCTTAACCATTTTTCAGCACTATTTTTCTAGTGAAAGTTTAGTTAATAAAGAAAAAAATTAAACAACCAAAAAACAAAGTAAAATTTGAAAAATAAATTCTTATAAAGATAATTTCGTAATATTAGTTGATAATGCCAAAAGCAAAACGCTAATTTAAAATTTAGTTTGTTGGAAGATAAGCACCATCAAAGAAAGCAATAACTTTTTACATAATCTAGTCAATTGTTGGACAATTATTTTGCGATGATGAAAAGCTTATTTTTCATTTTCAGGTTGTCATGACAACACGAAATTATATATGTACCAGATACCTTTGTTTGGATGTTTTGTAATGTTTCTACTGTTGTTATTAGTTTTCCTCGACCAGTGGAGCAATTCCAAAAAAATCAAGGTAATTGAATAACAGAATTTCTGTACTATTGAAAAGTGAGTGAGTGAAATATTTCTATTATTATTTTAACAGTGTACTAAAGAAGTCAGCCTAAATACAAACCGTCCACTAATTCTACCACTGCAAACGACTCATCTAAAACGATCAACGAGATCAACCGTATTTTAATAATGGTCAACAATTTTGCACGCTTATGAAAACATCGTTCTGGGATCAACGTACGTACCATGCGTTTTGTGAGTACAAAATACGAATAATTAAAATATTAAGGTACACAATGTTGTACAAAACAGCTACATATGACATTGGGTTAGCCTTCATTCTGTTCATTTGAAAAGAAATTACGATTTTTATTGTACTTTGAATGATTTATTTGGAATGCCAGAACATTTTTTTGATAAGCTTTGCTAAAATGGGGCAATTAGGTAGCCTGACCAAAACCCCAAATATTTTATGCACAACAAAACTAGCAAAAGTTTATTGATATTTATTTTTTAATCTTTATCAAATTTTTATGTACTTTGTTGTGAAAATTTTAACCAAAAATAGAAATGAAAAATTCTATACTACTGATTTCCGTATGAATATCAGTAGTTACGAGGTAATCAGGACGAAAAATGACGTATAAATTCCATGATGCAAAAGTGCATAATACAATAACTGTCTTTTCATATAACTGCACTGAGAAAATTAAACTGATAGTTTGTATGAGTAAATTGGACATTTTTTTCATTTGAAAAGCTTGTCGAGAATACAAAAACTGAATTTGTAGATTTTATGGAAGATAATCCGGAAAAATTCGAGTAAATTTTGGTCTCTGTTAATCTTCGGCAAGGTAGACGAAGATTAAGTGAAAAATTATGAGATTGTGCTAAAAATAGTCTAGTAAATGAATGAATTTCCTTTCTTCTTGACTACAATTGTACGGTGGCGAAGATTATGGTTTCCAGTATTAATGCGTAAGCACTCTGGTCCAGAGTAGAGACTTGCTTGGTTGGCGGATGACGCAAAGATATCCTTATATTTAAATAGGAGTGCTTGCGCTGCCTGAGTTTGTTCCTCATTAAGATCTAATAGTTTAATTTAATCAGACGAATGAATGATAAATTGAGGACAATATAATTGTGTACTTGGAGAGGTTTTTGACTTTAAGGATGATGTACAAATGCAAACGCAGAAAATCAGAAACACCAACAAACCCTTCCCGTTCTTTGGAAGAGTTGTCTCGCCAAAAAAAAAACCTGGAAAACCAAAAAAACTCTGTTTTCCGCATTAGAGCTTAATCAAACTATTTTGTACATGGTTGGATGACTAACATTTAAATAACCCCCAGTGTTTTATCTCCAAATTGTAATAGTTGTTATGTTTCGGTGAGACAATATTACGAGTTTTAACTGACTGCGTTTTATGAAAGAGATTGTCGTGTTTTCTAGGTAACAATATGGATCAATTTAATGGACAAAGGTGTAATTTGGTAACAAGGGCTGGTCTACGACAAAAGGCCAATAGCCATAAAGTACAATCGGACGTGAAATAAATATGTAGAAGTGTAAGTGGCTTCCTACATCCCATCACGTGGTATTATATAATAAAAACGTTTAAATAAATTCTGACAATTTTAAGGTATAAATTGTGCAGAAGGAAAATTCAATCTAGAATAATTAGGCAAATTTCACATCAAAATAACAAGTACATTTCTACTCAACGTTACAATCGGACTTATTTTAAATATACAATTCAATCTAAAATGGCCTTGTAGAGCTTCATAAAGAACGGAAATTGTAGTAATTATCCATGTGGAATGGTTGGGAGTTGATATTTAACTGGCTCTGGTTTGGTGTTAACATCGTAGTAGCAATTTGAACAGCATTTCAGGGCGTTCGTTTAACAGGTTGTAAGCGGTTTTCTCTGGATGTTTTATCTTTATCAGACATGTGTACAAAGATGATCTGAGGCGTAGTAAGAAATGAATGATAATTTTTATCAGAAAAGTTTTAAAGTTCAATAATTTTCGTCTGAAATGTAAAGTTTTAAAAATCCAGTTACTCAATCAAATAAATAGGTCAATTAGAAACAACAAAAAAAACGTTTACAATAAGCTGCTCAGTTTCGTTTTTTAATGACTACTAAATTCACAGTACGGGCTTGCATTGCTTATAAGGAATCGTTTTCGATTGAATTTTCTGAGCAGTGCACATTTGATTTGTTTTAGTAACGAGTATTTCAGTGGGAAATTAAATTTGAATGAGTAAACTTTTACTTGATTTGATTAAGCATAGTCTGAGGTATAATACACATATTTTATTAAGAAACATAAATTTGGCTTTATAAACAAATTTGGTTTGAGGAATATAAGCTCAATCTGGGGGACTTTAATTCAATTTGAGTAGCGTTAATTTGACTTGCGAAACAAGTCGTCCGCTACGAAGAAACAAATATATTGCAAATATATTAGAAATATAATAATTTCAACATGTATTTGAAATTATAATCTCATTCCATGGAAAAATTACTATTTAACTTTTTGTTTCAATCTCGCATTTAAAAAAAACAGATAGATATAAAAAATATGAATAACCATGATGATGACCTTCCACTGACCTGAGGGGTTAAATTAAGTACGTCATACCGTACGACGTTAAAACTTCCCTAACAGAATAAGGTAATTGCAAAAAGCTTCTTTAAAAAATATAGCAACAATATTGCTATAAAAGTAATACGAGTGTATTTCACAAGCATTGCAAAACTAGTACAAACTATGAGTTATCTTAAAGTCCGTAATTATATATGGAACAAATACAACGGATGTTCCAAGATTACTAACCATACCTTATAATTTTGCCCTATTGCTCATTTGGAGTATGTGAAGGAGGGAAGTACCAAAGACAATTAGTGAACTGTAATGAAAAAAATTATACTCTGTGGCACAAAATATGTGGCCCAAATTTTCAAGCAAATTATTTAGTTCAAACCAAATTGACTGATTTGTATTCGGATAAAGTATCAACAGATCAATGTTAACAAATATGCTATATGTGTATTCACACATCGTTTCATGTAAGAGAGATCTTTTGTGCAATGGGGCACGTAGGGTTTCAACCTATAAAGTGAAATCAATCATATAAAAAGATAAAATAATGTAACTTCCAAGAATGTAATATTTTTACAATGTAAATCCTGAGCATATGCACCAAACGAAGGATTTTAAAAAAATGTGTTATGAAATTGCGAGAAAAATATATGACAGTTGAATTGTGTGAAAACTTGAATGGGATGTATTATAATACATGAAAGGAAAGTGTAGTAAATCACATTCAGACAAGACTATCCTCCGTGTTCTTGTAAAAAGTAGGTTCACCAACAAAAAATATTTTCAAAAAATCCCTGAGGAACAAAAAATCTCTTTTTTACACATTGAAGTATAATCAAACTATTAGGTATGTCTTCACATTATACGCAAGCACCATCGTTTGAATTTAATAAGTTTGAAACTTTTGAAATTTTTAAAACTAAAAAACATAGATTTAGGTTTTATAATGAAATTCTGGAAAGATAGCCAATGTAATAAATTCTATTTCAACAAAATATCATAGACCAAGTTGAAATTTTGGTTATACCACTATTTTGTTAATTGCGTATTATATTCATACTTGTATAATACTTAAGAAATGCATCCGGAATCGTAATCAACAATTTAAGGCGACCCAGAATTTAGCATTCACTTGCAAATCGGCAAGCCGCGTTGTTTTGAGTTTCTTAGTAAGATTATACTCATAAATTACAGACAATTTAATACGATTTAAAGTAAGTAGTCACATTGGCAGCGTTCATTTGTGTGATATGGAAGTGTTGCACGAAAACTAATCATTGATCACGAAATTTCCATGTGTTGTTTTTGATTGATTAATATTTTTTATTGTGTGAATACCAGATTGTGCCTCAAAAACGTTTTAGGCGTAGTAGTCTTTCGACGAAATGATTTGTTTGTAAAATGTAATACAAATATAATGCTTTTGTATTAAATACATATATGTTAATATATAATGAACGAATGACTGAATGCACGTAAGGCAAGTACTTTAAAGGATAAACATGTTGTTTACTGTTATTCCAATTGTTATTCAATCAAGTTGAATGAAACAGATTTCATAAGTACTAAAGTCATTTTATCCGATTGGATGCCTGCAAGATTGTTTTGTTTCTCTGTACCAACTGGTACACTTACATGCTCTTCTTTCGGGTTGAATTGGATGATGATACTCGTTTACCAACAATACACAGGTGCACAATACTCAGGTGTTATTTTTAAAACTGAATTTTTATTTCAGATCAGCACAAGTTAACACAAAAACTAACCACACACGCACAGCAGCTCCTCAATACAGCACAGCTAAATCAAATATGCTTGACTTACTTCTTATCTGTTTTTGTAAAAAAAATCTGATCAAAGACCTTATCGTAAGAAGCATTAGTCTGAAGTAAGCATTTCTCATAAACCGAAAAAAGTGCATACAAAGCAATAAAATGTTTATAAAAAGCGATAAGCTCTCGTCGTATTCCTAATTAATGATAAATATCTGAGAACATTACGGCAAAGTAAGCAGCGTGATGTCTACTAGGCAATGTAGTGCGTCTAGAATAATGAATGACCAAAAAATCTTTAAAGTAATCGTTCTCTCAAATCTCTTAAATTAAATACACCGATGACCAAATTCATGGTAAGATTCCTATCCCTTGTTGAAGGTACATCATGATAAAAATCATAATGTCCCGGCTGACTTTGATCAAGTCATACAAGCCATTCTGTTCAGAATAGAGTTTACATAAAGTTGAGCGGGTAAAATTTAGCGGTTAAAAGTTACCGAAACTACTTGGAATAAAAATCCTAATTACGAATGGAACCAGTGGTCACTTTATATTAATAATTAAATCATATTTTCCCAAACAGCTTTATTTTTTAAGTATAGTAAAGCCATTGGAGGTATGATGCATTACATTACGTTAAAAAACAAAATCAACCCTTCCACAGAAAATAATGGCTAATCAAGTAATGTATAATTTGGTCCAAATATCGTTCCATTATCTAGTTTGATACAAATCTAGATCAATATTAAATTTAGGAAAACTATGTTAAATTATAGATTATATTTATTTGCCTGTGGTTAACATGGTGGAAATGAAACTATTATCAATAATAATAGTGAAGTAACTGACTGCAATCTCTCTTATTGTAAACTACAATAGTGAGCAGCAGGAGAGTTTATTCCTGATTTTTATGTCAATATCAATGTGAAATCATAAGCCAAGATGCAGTGACATAATATCAATGCCAGAGACTGATACCTAATTGTCATCATGATGTTAAAGGAATTACAGTTTAATGTGGTTTAAACCCGATTGAATTAACGAATAAGAGTTTAGCTTTTTTGTGACGTGACAGTTTTATGAGAATGATTTTGTTTGGGTAAACAGATCTCATACTTACTGATCCAAACTATACTTAATCACAAGGTACATTAAATTTACATGTACAGAAGTCTGAAATGGCTGCTAGCTGAAATGCATTTTAAATAGTCAGTTCAATCAAATTCAAAGTATAAATGGACTAATCAAGGTGTGATTAGTCCTAAATAATGCAATAATGCATCGAAATTTTAATGTCTAAAAACTGAATAATGACATTGAAATAAATGTCACTATTTCAACGTTATAATATGCTACGTCCTACGTCCTATGCTAGTGACTAGATAGAAATTATAAGACTAAATGCAAAGTTATGCCCAATGAAATTACAGAGCTTTCGTCGGGAAGTAATGCTGAAAAAGTGAAGTGATTTATTGATGGTGATGGTAGGAGTAGAGACAGGAGCACACAGACAAAGATTTATTCAAATCAGAAATGCTTATATACAAAGTGGAGCCCATACGGCCCTGTGTTAACTATAATTAACCAAGCTTATCATTAGACTTTATATTTACTTTACCTTATCAGAATACCTTACAATATAATATTAATTAGAAATGTGTGTAAGCTGTGCCAGGTACGAATGAGGAAACCAAGTACCTTACTTATTGTTATTATGAACTTATTTGGGCACATAATCAATAAGAGGTGTTCACTCAACGTATCAATACAATAACAACCAAAGGGTCACTTAATGAACAATAATATCATGAAATGAACTCGTGATTAATGGTACTTAAAAAGGGGATATCGTATGGATGTTTGATATCACAAATGGCATGAAGAATTACATGACATAATCACGTGATAAAACAGTGGCTTTGTGACAATAAACAGAGGAGAAACAACTGTGGTTTGTGTTAAAATATTAAATGGATAAGTATTTATTTTTGTCAAGAAAAGGAAGTCAGCTAAGGCGAATGACCATATGCGGTGGAGTAACGTCGGGCAGGGATTGGTTTAGCTAACTGAGCTAGCAAACGTCTGAGTACAAGTATTTGTGCAATTATCATAAATTCACAAAAAACTAGCAACATTAATATAGCTTACATTTTACGCCAAATATCAGGTACAAACGTACCGTCAGACAAAATGTTTTTAAGAAATACTCAATTTCTAAAAGTTTTAAACTAGACAAATATGGACACATAGAAATAGAACAGTTATGCATGAGTACACACACGCATGACTTCGCATACTTACGTACTTACAGAATACTACAAATACATGTACTATCGATGAATATAAAGTAATTAAACGCGGTTTCACTTACGAAAAGTGAAATTAATACTGTTTACATCAATATTTATAACAAAATAACAACACCAGTTTTCATGATTATTCTTACAACATAATTAAAAATTCAGACAAAATGCAAGTTTTGAATAATTAGTAGAAATTTGGGAAAATAAATTCCTATGCTGAAAAATAAATATACTTTTTAATGTACATGTGGACTTGATGTAACAATCAATTTGTACAATGATCAAGTTTTATCAGTTTATTAGGTTCCCTAGAGAAATTGAATGATCACTATTATCAAACTCCCTTTTATATCCGTTAAATTTTAAACCTTTTAGAAATACTTAGCGTCCTAATTTTCAAAATTCAAAGTTAATAAAAGTTAATCACGAACGCATACAAAATCCACAACTATACCTTTCGAGATGGTTTTATAGTCATTGGTTATGACATATTAGAAAGTATTTAATTATATAACTATATCAATGCTACTCAACTAACTGTGGTCATGTCACGAGAAAGTTTTAATTATAATGAAACAACTGATAAAATTGCGGTTAAATGAATTCATTAGTAAAATCCAGATGCTGTTATACTAAGTCTATAAATATGCAATACTATGAGTTTTACAGTTATTCAAATTAGGTATCTATTTTACCAATGTACATTTAAAATGGTAACAAATCTTTGCTACAGAAATTTGTAAAAACATTTAATTGTATTAATTTCAGAATTGAGAATGCAAAATGTGTTGCAATTATTGTTCATGGAAACATACTGATCTTCTAGAATTATAGAATGTATTCCCAGATTTATTCATTGATTTTGTGAAATATTTCTAACCAAGAATTTATGTTACTTTTAACGTATACAAGTTTTTAACTTTGGACAATATGATGTCGAAACTTGTCCTTACGAAGTGAGAGAGTAGTTTATTGTAAACAATAGATAAAGTTGTATGGAGGAACAGCTAATTAGTAACGAGTCAATCTTATCAAATTCGATAGTTGTAGGATGACGAATTCGTACCATTGTAATCGTCTTTGTTATCATAAATTCGATTCAAATAAAACGTTTTGAAGAAAATTAAATGTATCGTTTTCCGTAAATGTAGTTCTGTGTATGGTAAACTGAACTGCAGGCATGAAAAATCTTCCATCGGCCAAAAATTTCCTGGGACCCTGGCTTCTATATTTCCTGTGTCGTTCAATATTTCCTACAGCGGTAAAAATATAACAATATGAGTTCTTCATATAAAACTACACATTTAAGCATACTTTACACATCCGATTCATTAAAATTTATATATGTGATTCGTTTCTGGGTGAATCACTGTAATTAATTTAAATATATTAATATAAGAAATCAATTAATAGGTTTTTAAGTCCAGGAATTATAAATTTATTGACAAATTAAGCTGCACTTTAAATGTTTAATACTCTAAATTGCGATTTTGAAGCATTTCATAAATATCAAATAAATAAAAAAGGTAAACCTTTGGTAAAAAAGTGCCAGAGTTGTATTATTTTATAAGATTGACAGGCCCGGCTTCGGCGGGAATGACTAATTAAACAATGAAAATAAACGACAAAATAAAAAGTAATATTTAAAGAAAAACTGTTCTTTAATTTACCACCAGAAACGTACATGTATAAAATGAATAGTATACGTACATGAATTTTTATACATGCTACAAACAAATTTAGTTGTAAAATAAAATCAGTGATTTACACAGAATTTTTAATTACAGTACATATGGGTTTATGATAACTGTAATAGCTCTCATAATACCAGCTTTCAATATCTGGATAATTAGAAAATGCAACATCAATATGCGAATTGCCATCAGTGGAATATTCATCCAACTTGGTAAGACTAACAGCACCCTTCTCTTGCATCTTTTCAACAAAACTCTTGGCAGCACCACCTAGCAAATCGCTGGAAAGATCGATGTTAATATCACCCAACAAAATAAATGGCCCATCCACGGCAGCAAGCATATTTTGTAGCGCTTGAAAGAAAACTTCTTTTGAAGATGACGGCGAGCGATACACAATTATGTACGTGAAGGACAACAATTTGAAACCAATCATCTCAATTCCAGGAGCATCGGTAGTTTCCTCTAACTCCATTCCACTCAAATCATGCTGCATTGCAAACCCTTCTGCAAAAAAATTAAAAGTGTACGATCATTGTTAAACCTCCCTTTGAAGATATTCCACGTTTTTTAAGTTCACATTTAAATTTACCTCTAACAAATACTAATACACCGCTGGAATTATGCCGATCGCCTTCTGTGTCCTTCCTAAACACAGAGAGAAACCCAGGAATAGTAACGTCATCACCTGGCAACGTATGAGGTTCCACAAAACATAGAATATCAGCTGCTAACGGACACATGTCTGCCAACACATCAGTTTTGTGCATATTAAAGGACTGGACATTGTGAAAATACAATTTTATCCCATGATTTTCCTCGTCCTGGAGGAACCGCAGTGCAAATGGAAATCCTAATTCTCTAAGTCTATTGATCTCTAAAGTAACTGGATGGTCTGCATTGTACGCATACGGTGCCGAAAATGCTCCCTTAATAAAAAGTCCTCCTCTAGATGTTGCACGACTACATCCCACATACAATTCCTCAGTTCTTAGCTTCTCGATAGGTCTGTCATAATTTACATTGACTACAACAGCAGGTAATGATGATCCTTGTGACTTTGCAATTGTCATACCGTTGCATGCAACTAATGGGATTTGTCTACGTACAATGCGCAAGCTATGATCAGATCTTTTGACGGAAAGCTTCCGCCGCATGCGACGAATTGGTGTCCATGACTTGTCAATTTGAGGTCTGCTGCGATACATCCTCGCCATTTCATTTCGCATGTCCGTACCAGTATTTGGATCACCAAAGTTCATCCAAACAACCCAAGTTTCCTTCTTTTCGTTGTATTCAATGCCCATTAAAGTCCCATGGGATCCATTGAATAAACCATCGGATACTTTAATATTTGTTGAAATAAAATATTTTGCTCCAACTTTTAAGTACGTATTGTATGGCAAACCATCACTCTGCATGTGCGTAAGTAGTTGGGCATCTCGAAGAAACTTTTCTCTTTGGAACTGAGTACCTCGACCTTTATATAAACACGAAATACGAGTGCGGACATGATTAATATTTTAAAAATTAAAATAAATGCACATGATAATGTACGTAAATAATAGTAAAATTACCTTCCAAAGTGTCAACTGCGACAGATGGAGCACCATCACCTGGAAGTTTTCGAAAGTACTCCAGATTGTATTTTTGACACTGTGCGTTTGTTTTGAATAGCCAAATTGCATCATCTGGTGGCAGCCGAGCTTCAGAAATCTCACATTCTTTCAAAATAAATATATATTCTGGTTGCATTTCCCCTTCTGACATGTTGTTTAAAGCCCGGCAAAAGTCCAGTTCACCTCTTTGTCGCATAATCTCATTTAATTCATACAATCTAAATTTTGGCCAAAGATGATTTCCTGTATATTGTCTCGTGTTCATGGTCTCAAATACCCTTCGCCCTCCAATTGGACGAAGCTGGCGAAGATGTCCAACCACTATAATTGATTTTTTTCCAAAGTCATCTGGCCTGTCATAAATCTCTTGTAAACGGAAATCTATATCGTAAAGCTGTTTAAGAAGCATCATTGAAACTTCATCAATAATAATAAGCTGTACGCACTCTAGCATTGCAAAAAGCGAATTTCTCATGCTGTCAGTTAGCCCAGAAAGTGGTTCAATGTTTTGTGTTGGTGGAAGTCGGAATGCTCCATGAATCGTCATACCACCTACGTTAAATGCAGCCATTCCAGTAGGAGCTGCCACTAACACAGCAATTTTGCTGGGATCCATGTGAGATTTGTTTCCTTGGTAGCGCAAAATACTTTGAACAATGGCCTTGATAGCGTGGCTCTTGCCAACTCCGGCTCCACCACTAAGAAAATGGTAGAACGGTTCAGTGGACGTCTTAACGAGATTGAGTACGTTCATGACAAATTTTCTTTGTTCTTGGTTAAGGCTTCTCATCATTGCATAGTAATCTTCGTCCGGGATTTGCTTCGGAGGGAGAAACTGTTCAATTCTTCTTGAATTATCTGGTGCGTTGATAAATGTATCAGCCAAGTACTGTTCATCTTCTTCAAAAATATTTTCCTCCTCATTACGTGTTTCCTCTTCCTCCAAATTGCGCTGTTCTTCCAGCAGCTCTCCCCATGTGTTCTCATCAATTTCTCGAGAATGATAAAACGGTTTGGAGTTATTCATTATTATTTGCATATGGAATTCAGCCAACTGAATGGTATCTCCATCAAAATCATCCTCATCTCTCCAAGGCACAAACAATAGTAGTTGCTCTCTACAGTAATTATGTGGGTCCAGTTGCTTGCCAAAGTGTACGAACCTTATCACTTTACTTTTTCGCCTTTTCCGTATGTACCCTGAGTCATCTATTAATTTTAAAACTTTCGAGTTCTCGTCCGCTGTAAAATACGAAAAATGGATAAATAAAAATACTTTTACGTACATGATATCAATTCAATGGATTGGTAAACATTACACATTCAAAAAAAACCTTCAATTTCCTGATCCTGTGATTGCATAACTCCTAAAGCATCATCATTAGCATCTTCTGCATCACCTCTTTGCTGGCAACTTTTGGATTTTGAATATTGATAGTAAGCAGAAAAATACGCTAAACATATATTTTCAAGTATTTCGGGGCGTTGGGAATAATTGTCTAATAATCCTTTTACGCTGATATCTTCACTCTCATCATCCAAGCCTTCCAATTCTTCTTTAGGTTTTAAAATTGTAGTTCGTCCATCTTTGGGCGCTGTACTTATAAAAACCTCACTCCTACTGCATCTTGTATTCGGGATTCCAAGCAAAAACGCTGCTCCTTCTTGTGCTGACACTTCGGAACTATTTGCAAAAATCCCAGCATACTTTTGAATTTGCTGCTGCAAAGTGAAGTTCCCCTTTCGAATGCTAACGGCAGCAGCTTTCATCAGCTTGGACATTCCCCCATCCGATTTTAAAATATATCCTACGCAATATTTTGCACAAGCATACGTATCCAGAACAAATTGGATGTCCATATTTGCTCCCCAAGCCTCCAAAATATTTGCGTTGTATGGATTAACAAACGCTTCGTTCACATTGCGTTTCAGGAACACAGTAGCCCTTTCTACTGAAGACCTTAAAGCTAAAATCAATAAAAGATAATGTTCATACTCTTAGTAGTTATATTTTGTGGGGTATCAATAAATTGATAGTTCGTACAAATTTAAGTTTTAATTCAAAATTTTGTACTTGAAAAACAATACATATACACGTACCAGTATTGTAATCCTCTTTACTGACATTCATAAATCGCAGAAAGTCGTCAAAGGTCAAGGGATCAACTGGATTTCGTCCTCTTGTAGTTAGATCTTCCTGAATTCTTTTGAACAAAGTTGCAGCTTCCTTGCGTTCCTTCTTTGGAAAATTCTTGGGAAGAGGAAGTACCACTTTTGTATTTGGTAACGGTGGCTTCGGAAATCCAAATCTGCAGACTTTCCCGGACTTGCATTTTTTATAACACGTAGAACTATGTTTGTGGATCTGATACTTAATTTTTTCTTCAAGGTCAGAAGTCTCAGCTGTACGTCCACAAGTGATAAACTGGTCAATGAAGTTTGCAACTTGTAATTCAGAATTCCTGTCTCCTTCGATGTATTCTGGGGCACCATTGATCCAGTAGAGACCGTGTGAATGCGGAGATTCTCTCATTTGAAACTCCAGACGAGTAAAGTAGTCAGAAACACCAAAAGGAGAAAATACACCTGAAAAAAATCATTACAATTAATAAAACATATAATAATTTGTCCGTACATAATTTTAAAATAAAATTCACCATTTATTGGAACAATAAGTTTATTGATTAAAAGTCGAAGCTTGTATTCAAAATGTCTCATGCACGTAACAGGATCAGATCTAATTAGTACTCTTTTTTCTTCTTTAGAAAGCTTGCTGGCTTTATCTTCATTTATAGTCTTGCCATTTACAAATGACGAAAGGGTTACCAGGAGCTCATTCCACTTTGACTCAGCAGCTGAAAGAGTGATGAAGAAGTGACACTTTCCAAATT
This sequence comes from Entomobrya nicoleti, assembly GCA_034695465.1. Taxonomy (NCBI): domain Eukaryota; kingdom Metazoa; phylum Arthropoda; class Collembola; order Entomobryomorpha; family Entomobryidae; genus Entomobrya; species Entomobrya nicoleti. The sequence continues at coordinate 26,442 of JAQFZG010000477.1, forward strand.
GCCTTATCATTGCCATTACAGTTTTTTGCTTCTTGGCCCAGTATGATGGAGAAGATCTCAAGTTGCTCCAAACTGATTTATAACTGTCATCGTTCCGGATCAGTTGTTGTATCATATCTTGGGTCCGCACATCTTTAGCCTTCACTCTTGTCTTGTTTGACCGCTTCCGCAAGTGGATTTGAACTGCACTGCGACGTTTCTCCATGTAGGACTTTTTAAATGAATATAACAGCTTTGTCGGAACCACCGCTCTCCTATCATATCGTCTGATCTCAGATTTGGCAATGTCAGTATATGTGACTCTTAATTGCGGCTGAAAGTTCCTGGGAATTCCACAGTAGATGTTCGGAAATGATAGTTCTTCAGCTTTCGGATCAGCAAACAAAGGTACCGGATACTTGTTCTGCCCGGGTGCAATTTTGAAGCCTTAATTAGAACTTCGAGGTACTACCAAGCATTCTTCTGCCCGCATCATGTCTGCTAAACCTGTTGATAAAGAATGAACGTTCATAATTTTATTTTTACTTTATCGCATTTTGCAACCCTTGCCCCTTTAAATGATGATAATAGTGTACGCAAAATATCCAAAAAATATATTTAAGATTAAACACACATACTAGTCTTTTTATTATGTCTTTTGTCAAAATGCCAACGTTCGCACAACATGAGTAAACTCATGCATTGGCTAAGGTCATTTCCCCATTGTACTGACGTTAACGCTGCAAGGGAACTATGCCATCTGCGAGCTAGTCAGAACGTAGGTCAGACCCGCGCTATGTGCTACCGAAGTATTACAGCATGACAAAAACAAAACAATAGAGAAAAGTGCGTGAGTTTAGCCTAAAATACAATTTTATAAAATATGTGTACACAGGCATCACCATCTCTCACTGCAAAAGCTTTCATGCACAATATTGTACGTTCTCTAATTACACCTTATATTCATGTTTGAGTTAAATGATTTTTTCTGAGTACCTATCATTGCCGCATCCAACTCATCCGCATTTCTCTCATCGCCAGCTTCGTCAGCGTCTACATTCTCATTGTCACCACCTTCAGCTTTTAAATAGACAAATAAATAAGAAAAAAATTATCTCTTGCACGAACACAAACTAAATATACTACTTTTTCAATCCCTTTTTGAATGCATACAATTTTTTAAAATGAAAAATATATATAACAGGTAATGTTGAGTAATATAGTGGTTTTTGTGTACGCTCAGTTTCTTTAATTGTTATATTTAAAGATAGACACACGCACTAGTCTGTTTTGTAGTGTTTTTTGTCAAATTGCCAACGTTCGCACAACATGAGTAAACTCATGCATTGGCTAAGGTCATTTCCCCATTGTACTGACGTTAACGCTGCAAGGGAACTATGCCATCTGCGAGCTAGTCAGAACGTAGGTCAGACCCACGCTATGTGCTACCGAAGTATTACAGCATGACATTAAACAAAACAATAGAGAAAAGCGTGTGAGTACATCTTTAAATATAACAATTAAAGAACCTGAGCGTACACAATAAGCACATTAATTTATTTATAATTAGCTTAACCTTGAACATTATTAAAACCATCTTCACATCTCTCTGCGACACTTGCACCGGTAATTTTTCCATTTCTCTCATTAATTCCAGCATCAGCTGTTAAATAAACCAAGAAAAAATCAATTAGTTATTGGACTTACAGTACTTACATTACCACTGATTACACAATAATGCAAATATTATTACCAATTACGAGCACAATTTAAAATTTAAATAATTATCATGTGAGTAACGTAATGAAAATTAGCTTTACCATGCATTGTATCATTTATCTCATCCTCACTTCGCTCTGCAGGAGTTGCACAGCTATTTCTTTCGTGTTGCTCATTTAATTCAGCATCAGCTGTAAAATAGATGAAGGAAAAACAATTAATTATTGGACGTACACTGATTACATTTCCACTAATTACTCAAATGTAAACATTATTAATTACGCACAAAATTAAAAATTAAAATGATAATGATGACAGTAACGAAATGAAAATTAGTTTACCTTGCATTGCAGCACTTATCTCATCATCACTTCTCTCTGCAGCAGTTGCACCGCTATTTCCTCCGTGTTGCTCATTGAATTCAGCATCAGCTGTAAAATAAATGAAGGAAAAAAATTATTGGACGTACACTGATTACATTTCCTTTGATAACACAAGTGTAAACATTACTAATTACGCACACGATTTAAAATTTAAATGATGATGATTCTAAAGACGTAATGAAAATTAGTTTACCTTGTATTGCAGCATTTATCTCAGCACTTCTCTCTGCAGCAGTTGCACCGCTATTTCCTCCGTGTTGCTCATTTAATTCAGCATCAGCTGTGAAATAAATGAGCACAAAAAAACAATTAGTTATTAGACGTACACTGATTACATAAATTTTAAAAAATACCCAAATAAATGCATAGTTATAGTATTTCCGAACATGCTTTTAAATTTATAACAAAATTAATCAAATTACTATCAAGTGGATATTTAACATTTACCTTGAACATTGATATCCGGATTTTCTGTTGGTCCATCTTCAATAGTTTCTTCGCAAATAAAATCTACTGTTTCGACTGGAAAAAAAATTAAATAATAACGATCGTATTTATAACTACTTGTATACTTGTACAATTTCTTCTAAATTGTAAATTGTACGTAATAAATTTCATGTTTAAAAAAGTTACCCTCAGTAGAATTTTCCCATGTATGATCTAATGTGATATCCTCCTCCTTGTACAGCTCAGTAGTAAGTAGATACTTCGCAGCAGCAAAGACCTTGGCAGGACGGATGGTTTCATACATATATGGAGTCTTATCACTGAGTCTTCTCATCAGTTTAACTTGCACAGTTGAAGTATTATCAAAGGACCGTGGAATTACACTTGTGCACACGTCCAAGTCGTTTTCCACATTAACTATGTTACCTTTCAGAATAGACTGTCTTTCTGCCCCCAGAAGCCTTATCTGCATAAATGGCAACCGTAATGCAACCAGTCTTGTTTCTAGTGGTGATAAATCCTACAAAGTACGCAAAAATTAGAAAACATTACTTGCAAGGAAAGGATTAAAATAATTTAAACTTGCACGTACAAAAATATAAGTTACCTTGAGAACTGGTGGTACAGGTGGGAAATCAAAACCATTACTAAGACACAATCGAGGAATCTTTTTCTTTATAATGGTCCGCTTGCATGTGACGCAAAATTGAAGTGGACTGGTATTCAAACATACAACTTTTTGTAGTATATCATCGGAGACTCCTTTCATTTTCAAACCTTCAAGAGTGCACACGGATACTGCACCTTTATAGAAAAGTCCTCCACAACATTTACAGATATAAGTTGGTGCTAGTCAAATGGCCTTCATAAAATCTATTGTCCGTGCATCGCAATTATGGCGTACTTGTAGCAATGGCGGCGGGACAAGGTTGGACTCCTGAGGAACAATTGGTGAGATATCCGGCAATTCATCTTCTGATAACCGTTCGTCGTTTGCGTTATCGTACGTACTCAAATTAGAAGCTGTTGGATAATATGGTGGTATATCAGGCAATTCATCTTCCTCCAACGCTTCTGTAATTAGTTCTTCATTGACATTTCCGTACGAACTTTCTGGTGAAATATTATTGATCACTGCTGTTGAGCTTTGAGAAATTTCTTCTTCGATGCTTTCTTCTCTTGTATCTACATTTAATTTTCTTTTCTTTCGGGGTCCCTCTTCTTTCGCTGCACTATCTGCTCGCTTTGTCGGAGAGAATAATTTTCGTTTGCAGCTTTTGCGCTCAGTGTCATGCGCCTGCTCTCTTACTCGAACAAATGGATCCTTCCGTAGCATTCTTCTTCTAGGGGTGTCCACTTGTTGTTCCTCACTTCGCTTTTCAATGTGCGAACGTACACGTTGGTGATAATCACGATCTCCTTCTCTCTTCTTTTCTCGAACATGCGGATCTTGTCTCTTTGTATTTTTTGCTGCGGCGTCAGCTGACTTTTCTTGATCTCTAATTTCAGAATCTGAACGCACACGTTGATGGTAATCACGATCTTTATCCCTCTCCTTTTCTCTGACATTGGGATCTTGGCGTTTATCCCTCTTTGCTGCGGCGTCAGCTGACTTTTCTTGATCTCTGATTTCAGAATCTGAACGCACACGTTGATGGTAATCACGATCTTTATCCCTCTCCTTTTCTCTAACATCGGGATCTTGGCGTTTATCCCTCTTTGCTGCGGCGTCAGCTGACCTTTCTTGATCTCTATAATCCGTTGAGCGGATTTCTTTAATTTTTTCCTTCTTTTCCTTCTTTTTCTGCTCGTAAGATTTTCTTTTTGTGCGTGGCATTTTAAAGAAATAAATTTAGAATAGTACACTGATTTCAATTAACGCATAAAAATATTTTTAATTCTGATCGAACAACTCTGATACTAGCGCACACAATTTTTTTTCTTTATTCAAAACAAAAAAAAAACGTGTAAGAACAAGCATTCTAACCATGTGAACTACTGTAGGTATGTTTGGTTCGTTTGAGAAAAACCATGGCGTGTGCGAAAAACTAAGCGATTTCTTACCCTTGCAGCTTGAGTTTTAGACCATGGTCTCTTGACAAAGTTTGATCCCTATACTTTATTCTAACGATTGGTGTAATGGTTTTTCCCATTTAAAATACATGTAACCGTTAAATGGCCGTTACTCAGAATCTGTTGACTTTAGGCTATGGTCTTTTGACAAAGTTTGATTCCTATATTTTAATCTATCGATCGGCATAATAAAAAAAATCACCATTTAAAATGCATGTAGTCGTAAATTGACCGTTACTCAAAAACTATTGAGTTTTATACTGTGGTCTTTTGACAAAGTTTGATCCCTATACTTTAATCTATAGATTGGTAAAATAAAAAAATTCGCCTATTTAAAAAGCATGTAACCGTCAACTCCGGTACCGTTAAACCGATATGGCCCAAAATCAATAGGCTTCTTCCCATTGACAATATGAATATGCATACCAAGTTTCATGTAAATCGGTTGAACCGTTTGGAAGATATCGTGGATACAGACAGACAGACAGACAGACCGACAGACAGACTACTTCTCCCCTTATCATCCATCGATCTTATAAAGTACCATTCTGGCACTTAATAATTAGGCTTCAGTAAGAAAAGGTTTTTAGGAACAGTTAAAAACAATTTAAATTTATTTTTAAGTCTCCTAGACAGACCCCTTGGGCACATTTGGTCGGCCTATTGGACTGTCTTTCAAACGATGTTATGTTGTCTCAAAACGATTTAACATTCTTAGAGAAACGATTAATATTCTTAGGGAAACAATTTATTATTCTAAGAGTAACGATTTAATATTCATATAAAAACAGTTTATAATTTGTATAGAAACGATTTAATGTTCTTATACAAACATGTTAATATTTTTATAGATAAAATTTAATATTGTCGTTGAAACGATATTATTTTTTCATAGAAATTACATTACTGCATTGTTAACAAACTATCATTGCCCCGTGAACGATTTAATATTGTTCTCGAAACTATTTAGTATTGTCCTGTGAACCATGTATTATTGATCTAGAAACTATATAATATTGTCACATGAAAGATTTATTATTGTTCTAGAAACTATTTAATATTTCCCTATGAACATTTTATAATCGTTCTAAAAACTATTTAGTATTTTTTAGAAATTATTTAATATCGTCCTGTAAATGGTTTATTATTCTTCTAGAAACTATTTAATATTGTCCTTTGAACCATTTAATATTGTTCTAGAAACTATTTAATATTGTCCTTTGAAGCATTTAATATTGTCCTTTGAAGCATTTAATATTGTTCTAGAAACTATTTAATATTGTCTTTTGAACCATTCAATATTGTTCTAGAAACTATTTAATATTGTCCTTTGAACCATTTAATATTGTTCTAGAAACTATTTAATATTGTCCT
>JAQFZG010000478.1:0-32390 GCA_034695465.1 Entomobrya nicoleti
TCCACCGCTCACCGTCGTGGTGGTGTGGTGACCATGGATGGAGAAATACGACGGGTAGTAAAATATTGATACTTGTTCAATTAAAACTGTCTTTCCTTTCAGTCGTGCTAACTTCTTCAGGTCCGTGAGTGGCTTAACCCTTTCGGCGATTTCAATAATGAAGTACGGTCGACGATGGACGTGAGCAATTGAAACACATTTTTCTAGTCTTTTTTATATGTACTTGATTTTTTTTAAACGAGATGAAGATGCTCACGGATGACCATCACTTGTCAACTGCTGATAAGCATCGAAGCATTGACGATTGCTGTATCCCAGTCTAAAATTAGGGTACACAAAATAAATGAATGATAAGTATCTGTATTCCGGCACAGATGAGATGACTAATTCAAAATGAATTGGTAGTGAATCATTTATTTATGTAACTCACGATCCATTAAAGCCATTTTTATTCTTTTAAGGTTTTGCTCTGATTTTCTCAAGGGAACATCAAGTCCCTCTGAGCACAGTTTGCCTGCAGTAACAATCATGTAAAATATTAAAATGTGATGCAAGGGCAAGACCAAGTTTAAAACAATTATAAGTATCCCACTAAAGTAAAAAATAAGGTAGACGTTGTCACGATTGATTTTATTAGTTTTCATGATTAAAAGTGTCTCAAGTTCTCGAGATGTCGGGGACATTAAGAAAGCTATGTAGTAATTAACTGCTAAAGTAATTAAATGATGAATTTAACAAATTATAAAGCGAAAGCCAAACCACGTGCCGTAATACTCATCAATATTAACTTCATCACCTTCAAGACAAGTCTAGGCTTTTCCATTTCCATTCCACTGTATAAATCTTGCAATTAATCTTGACACAATGGGAATGGGAAAAGGGAACGAGAGAGAGAGAGAGGAAGCGAGACTGAGAGTTGAGTAGTAGCTCTAGTTTTTCCTGCTGATGATGCGGAGAAACGGTTTTCACTCTTTGGGTGGAAAAAGGAAACCAATATACCACTTTTCTGGTTTTGTACAGGTACAGGTAGTAATGTAGGACTAGTGAACTCTGCCATTTTCCCTGGAAATTTGAGAGAGAGAGAAAAAAAAACGCTTGTGTGTTTGTACTTAGCAAAGTATATAACGTAACATGATGAGAGATGTGTATTTTGCTGTAATCCCTTCTGATAATTTTTCTTCTTTGCTCACTCCAAAAAAACAGGTGCATGCATTTTTATGTAGGTCGTTCATTCGTGAGAATAGAAGGCGCCAGCAGGTGTGGAGTGGGAATTTCTGCTTTGTCGTGTCGACCAATTTTTTCCCAAAAAAATGTAGACTTTACCGTTCCCCCTCAGCTGGGGGTATCCTCGTGTTTTATAAAAATAAGCTTGCGTAGTTCTTATGCATCTTTATTTGCTTTACCATGTCACTTGGATTAGTTCTGCTGTAGAAATTCATTTCGTAGTTTGCTTGATAACGGCGGCGGCGGCCCCCATTTCCTACGCAAGAGGGTGGCATCATGCGCGGCACCGCTAAAGCTACTCTGCTCATCCAATCTTTTCTTGAGATTTTCGAAAGCCGACCTATTTTCCTCTTATCTCGTGTTTAGATGATGTAACCAACTGAAACATGCTTCATAAATATTTATGATTGAATCTACAATGAATTAGTTTACATAATCGCAGGATTTTTTGGGGTGGTCTCGTTTCACCCCAAAGAAAGTATACACAGTTTGGACACTATGGACCTCACCTTGGAGTAACCAGGCAACCAAAAAAACGACCAAATTGACCAAGATTTAATTGTTGAACCAAACCATCTATCGTTTTGATTTTCCAGTGTAAATATGATAAATAAAGTAGACTTGTTTGATACATTTTCAGGCAACGAGTTTGGAGCATTGAGGAACCTGATTGGGGGAAGTGGGGGAGGGGGAGGCAGTGTGGCTGCACATTCGCATGCCAATCCAGAATCGTTGAGTCCGGATGGAGTGTTCCTCCCACCGCTCCCCACTGAGGTATGTGGTAACCATACTAACCACATAACCACGCAAAAAAAGTGTGAGGTAATGTTTTGGCTGAGAATGATGATAACTTGCTGTCTATTCATTTTTGCTACTTTGCAGGCATCCGACTACGCTGAAGATGGTCACGGGGGAGGTGGAGGAGGAGGACATGGTGACCCTTACGTTGCCGACCCGGAAACTGCCAAGTACGCAGCTCAACATCCGCCCTTCTTCGCCGCTTTTCCGCATAAGCGCACTGTACTCGACCTTAATGAGCGACGAGTGGAGCAAGGGCTCGAGCCAAATATTCTCAGAAGCATACGACCCTACTTTGCCTTCTTCGAGGCTGCCAAGTAAACAAATAAACCAACTTAAGCCTTTTATCACTTGTAAAAAAACCATGTTCCTTTTTCACTCAACTCAACTCAGATAACTCAAGCTGGTTATCGTAATAATAATATTTTGTAATAAAAATATTCTCGCTTTACTATCAATTCCTTTCTAATAAATAATCCTACTTTGTAAATTTGCCAATATTTTTTTGTAAAAAGTATTCACTTCACACCAGCTTTCTTAACAACTTTTTTTGTCTGTCGACAACTTTCAAAAAAAATTAACGCCACGGTATCACTAGCAATAACAATCGAAATTGAATATGAATCAGACAAATGAATGTGTAAATTTGTTTTGCTTGAGTGTACACATTGCCATTTTTTTGAATAGCTTTACGATTTTGAGAGAGAAATGTAGCGGAAAAGTTTGCTCATTATCAACTCAAATGTTGAAGCTTGGCTTTCAGTTTTCAAATTCTCAAAAAAAAAGAATCTTTAGAATCCGATTTCATTTTTTCCTGTTTATTTTACTAATTACGTGGGAATTTTGTAATATTTAATTATAGCTTTCCGCTACTTTCTCAACCCCGTTTACTACCGGTGTTCTTTACAAAATATGTGATTAAATGTATCCATCATTTATGATATATATGTATGTAGAAAATGATGATGAACTGAGCGCAAACAAAGGTGTCCACTTAAAATTATGTTATTTTTTAGTTGCTTGTCTTTCTTCTTCTTCTTCGTCGTTTAAAAACTCGTTTAGATGTGATATACTTTTTTTAAGTTCAAGATTTTTTTACGACAGGAACATGAGAGAGGCAAGCAGTGTGTTGTTAATTAAGTAGTTAAAAATAATTAATTCGACATTTGACACTTGTTTTATGATTACGGATATTGACTAATTTTTTCCAAATATTTCTGTGTAAATTTTAAAATGAGGAAAATGATAATAATGGGTTGTAAAATAATAGTTTCTTGTTGCAGCTAAAATACTTTTTTTTACCATTTAACGCTTGTTAAATTTTCATTTTTTTGTATGTTCGTATAATATACGAAGTGCAATTTGTGTGTGTGTATTCATTGTTTTATAGGAGATGGCACTAACTTGCTCGCGCTTGAGATAATTGTAAATTGTCTTTTGTACAAAAGAAAATAATTGTAAAAAATTGTGTAAAAACGAAATTATATTGACTACCTGTAATTAACTGGCTTGTCAGGTAGTTGAACAGCTCACACGCAAATAATTATTTGTACAGGGATATAAAATAGCTTTCTAGGAAGTGAAAGGGTTAATAAGGTGACCTAGTACATAAGGGTGTTTTGGGTCGGTGGCAAAGGTCCAACTATTAAAGATCACCTGGATAAAAAAATATTTTATACTCTTTCCGGTTAACTTAACAAAATTACTACTTTGCCAACAACGCTTGTATTGACAAGGAGAGTATGCTGTTTGCTGGCAAATACAAAGAAAAAAGATATTTTGGCAAGGCAGGATGCTGGCTCTCTCCTGTTCCCGTCGTGACATTGGACTAGGTCTCCAAAAATGTTTATAGGTTCCACCTGAATAAGCCCACTAAACACCTTACCTTGTGCAGTAACAGTAATGATTAGACGAGGCTTCCTGTGCCAAGCACGAGCTAATGACGCTGATCTTTATTCTTATTGCAAAGCCGGATATTATTACAGTGATCCGATGATCATGGTCACCAGCATCAGACAGATCAGAAGCAGGATAATTAGTGGCATAGCAATTTAGTTGAGCTCAACTGAAGGTTGTCTCAAAATTACTATTATTGCCGCAAGGGAAATTTTTGCATTTTCATCCAATTGATTTTTTGAGGCCCTTTAGTTTACAGTACACTGGACACTCATCATAATAAGCTCTTGTAATGTAACCGAGAAGGAAACAAGTATTTGAGGAATTGAGTGTATGGTTGTGCAACACAGGCAGTGGTTTAGTTTTGCCATTGCTGGTACTGTGGTAAAATGGAGATTGAAAAAAATACTGTCATCATTTTGGTTTAGTGAAGGAAGACTGAGTTGACTGAGTGTTTGGCTGATGCATAGCTTTTGAATGGCTGCAGTGGAGTGAATCCAAGCGCAAAGTGTTTGTGTTGTGCAAACAAATGCCAGCAGCGTCAGCATCAGATCAGCGTACACAGCAGTCTGACTACTGAGGAAAAAAACTCTCTCACGCACCAACAGCACCGCATTTACAAATCCATTCAGTTGCAAATTCAAATGCAGTAAAGGATAATAAAGCAGCTCATCATTCTACTATGTAACAAGCAAAGCATCCTTTGAAGAAGAAAAAAAAATCATAGACATGCAATTGTATACTATGTGCTTGGTGACTTGCTAAAAAAATTGTGAGAAAAGAAAAAAAAATGCTGAATTGTAGGAGTACTGATAAGAGACTACTGACTGCAGATCAATCTATTTTTTTTGAGTTTAGCTGATTTAATGTTGTCATTTGACAGTCGATCATGCTGTTAGGTTAAAATGTGGTGACGCTTGACAAGGAGGAAGTCAGTTTAGCACTGTGGCTTCGCTTCAGCCAATCAAACCAATTTCACCCACTTTTCAACGTTAAAAGTCAACTCAAGTCAGAGTTTCAGTTCACTTTTTTTTAGTTAAAAGTCTCAAAGTTCATTTCGTGTTCTTCAGTCTGTTGTACACAAAGCTTATGCTACTCTTTTAGTCAATGAGTCAGTTTCTCTTTTGAGTTTTTTCTTATTTTTTGTGTGAGACAAAGGATCTGTATGCTCTGTTGTAATGCAATGTGATGTGATGCGAGATGTGTTCAGAAAATTGAAGCCCGAATTTCTTCGTGAGAGGAGAACAAAAGAAATGATGCTACTGCTGTTGCTCTCTCTCTCTCTACAATTTCATCTGTGCCTTTTACTATGCCGTGTCGCATTCCTCGTCATCATTTTTTTTGCTTGATTTTTATTAATGGCAAGGCATACAGCAATCCAATCGTGATGGTTGGTGGTCTTAGTCCCAGTCCCTTGACTTGACTTGACTTAAATGAGTAAGATGAGTTCTGAGAGGAACAAGTTGGAAGTAAGTAAAAATGTCCAGACAAAAGCTAACTTATTTTTTGTTCAAAATCAAATGGAAATAGTTTTGCTGCTACTATGCTTCTCTCACTCTGCTCCTCTTCTCCATGGAAAATGAAAACTTTTCTCGAATGGACTTGGCCCTAGTCAAGTCAGGAAAAAAAAAAGTTTGTATGAGCAAAAATGTTTTTATGGCTTTTTTCAGTAGAAAAGAAGAGCATGTCATCTCTCTGACTAGAAAAAAACGCTGACAACGGCAAACAAGACAGTTAACAGAAGAAGATGAGAATTCTTGTTGTTGTTGGTAGTGGTGGTGGGCTTGAGTTTGTTGAGCATAGTTACTTCTTCTTCTTCTTCGTGTAGTAATATTGCGTGGTTGAGAAAGAAGAAGAGAGAGAGAGACATGTATGGAAAAACCTGGTGGTGCTGGTTACACGAGGATTAAAGGAGTAAAAATGGAGAAGAGAAAGCTGGAGGATGAAACGAGCGAGTAGTATCGCTGTAGTAGCAGCGTCTGTTATTGATCCACTAGCTTCCTTCCTCCACAGACTCCACTTTTTCCAGCATTCCATTTGCAACATTACAATCCACTGTGCAAACAGGATGATATGATGATGACGACCACCACCGCCACGCCATCAAGATCCTCTATTTACAAAGCAATGTAAGTAGAAAGATGAGCCACTGAAAAAATAGAGAGAGAGAAGTAAACTAGAAAACAGGATCTTTGCTAACTTTTTTTCACTCTTTCAAGAGGACCACACAAACAACATGTTATAATAATAATAGCAATGATGCCGTTCCCATTTACCATCAACATTTCTCATCAACGTCAACTTCGACTTAATGAAGGAGACAACAAGTGAACTCGTAAAGTGACGTGAGATGAGTGGAGTAAGCTATAATGAATATTTAATCAATCTTTCATCTTACTCAGCTTACTCACATCTCACATGCTCAAACTCATCTTTTTCCATACATTTTCCACTCGTTTGCTCTTCGCGACACAGGCAGAAACGACAGGATGGATGGATGGATTTTTTGAAAGAGTATTTTTCTCCGTGTCTTTGTACTTTGTATCTGTCTTCCTACCAGCAGACCTTTGACATTTTTACGGGGGAAAAGGTCAAAACTGATGGTTCCAACTGATAGTCCACGAAAATCACTGATGTGATCTGATGGCTTTGCATGTATCTCCAATTATTTTTTGTGTTGCAAGGTAGCAGTACCACCGTCATCAACGTAACAACACCAGGAAAAGCACAACACTTTGAGTTTATCTTTTTCGGGGAAGGAATAATGATGTATTTTCATGGTCTTGTTTGTGACGAGCATTTGCTCACTTTCTCACGCTTCTAAAATCAAATACCCCACCAGAGAGAACGAGTGCCCCCACCCATTTGGGTAGTTGAAAAGCATTGTATTCTCAATGGAAAAAGGGAACAATGGATCTTAGGAAAAGATAGGCTTTTGTTGGTGATGGTGATGATGATGGTGTGTGGCTCTTGTCTTGTCTGCTTTTTGATAAAGTGCACATGTTGGAGGAGTACTGGTGGTGGAAATGAGGCATGCCATCACCTCTCCAACCATCCATCCACCCATTCATTCATTCACGCATCCATCCATCCATTAATTTCCATGGCATTATCCGATCCACCTCTCCTTCTTCTCCTCCCCCGTGAGAAAGCAGAGAGGCAGCAAACGAGAAATAATCAAGAGAGGAAAAATAAGAACAGGCTTTTATTTTCTCTGTGTACTTTTGCACTTGGCTCTCACATCTACACACACCGCACCGGCCTGAGAGCACCTTGTCTTGTATCTGTACAATTTATCAAGGGCTCTTTTCTCTCTCATCTCGTTACTGATGATGATTTGATAATTCCATACTATTTCATTGAGTACATCTTGATTTGATCATGAAGGAGAGAGGTAGAGAGAGGTATGATAGGATCAAGTATGCTTTGTGCAAAAAGATGTGAATGAGAGTGAACCACAACAGCCGCATCCTCCGCAACATGTCATACGCTCCATTTGCATTTAGATTAGCACCACCACCACCACCGCTACTACCAAAAAACCGTCTAGTATCTCCCATTCAGCTTGTCATCGCCATAGCCAAAACTTTGCTTATGTATATGTCAGGAGTTGAGTGAGGTTGGAGGGCACTCCTCTATTCTCACTCAAGTAACAACATAATTAACAAGAGCATCATTGTCGTCATCTTCGCAATAGAAATAAAATAACAACAAGGTGTGTGCATTGTAAATTTTCGGAATGGGAGCAAACAAAACAGTCTCTCCACCATACCAAAAAGGTATAACATTAATAATAAAAAATATGTACATAATGTATATGTTAATTTAACAACTGTATTCACCTCCACATCCAAAAAATATATACTATGGGATGCTTTTTTTCTATGTAAGTACTGTTTTATAACATGATGGTATCATTGTTCCATGGAATATTGAATTTGCTTTGTTGCTCTGTGGAATTTAATCAAGTGGACATCATCATTCCCATCATCACCATGAAGACGACATCAGTCTGAACACAATTGGCGCTGGGGATATTCATGGAGATGCTTTGGATGAATTTGGAGGAAGAAGCCTTCATCAGCATCCGGCCACGACACTGCAGTATTCCCCTTTTGCTGTTGCACCCCCGACAGCCCCATCCCCCAGTGCTCTTGGAGAAGGAACTAGTGGTTTTGGAGGGTTGTTAACCGGGGGAGGAGGGAGTGGTGGGGAGTTACATGCTGATCCCAATGTGCTGCTATATACACACTCACTTTTGAGTAGTCCTGGAGGGGCAGACGCAGATATTGCCGAGGCTTGGAGTGTATTTCCACAGCAGAAGAGGAGAAGATGAGAAAGGAAGGTGGCATGGCAATGAGTTTAAAAAGTTGTTCTTTGAACTGATCAGATTAAAAGTCAAATCAAGCCACCTGACTACTGCATTATCTACTTTATAAATATACATACACAAAGATACATACCCATACATATATATGTTTTTTATCTTCGTAATAATAGGATTTACTGTATTTGTATCAGAGTTTGGAAAGTAATAATAATAAAATAATAATAATAATGGAATTAAAGTGGTTGCATAGTAATTTCATCAAAGTAAGCCAGACAGACAAGAGGATTTACTCCGTTCGTTCAGTAGCCAGGAGCAGGGAGCGCTTGTGCTTTTAAGCGAATTTAGAGCTTAATCCTCTTTGACCTGCTGCTGCCATTGCCATCACATCATGCTACTTTTGGTTGGAGTGTAATCCTTCACTCAACTCACCTTCACCATCACAATCATCATTATTACAGGTTGATATGCTTTGTTGCTACTTTGGGGAAATGTGAAGCTCTCACTCAGGTTTCCATGTACTTCTCACAAAACAAGCTTGACTGACTGGTGGATGGAGGATGGAGCCCATTTATTACTGGGTGGATGGAAAAGGAAAGTGCTCTCTATCTCCGCCATACACTTGTTTGTCTGCTCGAGTGGTATGGAGTAAGTAGATCAGAAGCAGAGGTTTTAATGGCATTTGCAAGCAACGCAGCAGTTGAAACAAAAACAATAACATTATTGCTTATTGAATTGGGTGAAAGTGCAATTTATGATCTTACCGTTACAGCTTAAAAAAAATTGTCTGCAATCCAGCCAACAAACAGCGTAGCCTTTAAACTTTAGAGAAAATCCTAACCATGGCCTCATTTTCTACTTTGTAAGCATAGCCTACTTGCGACATGAGTCCCATGATTGATTGTAATGATTTTCTTCCGTTTTCCCGCAGAATCATAACTAAATTGGTTGGACTGTAGATGAATAATATTATTATGTGTTTGTGGCTGACTGGCGACAAGGCAATAATAACCGAAGAGACTGGGATGCTATTGGTGGGATGATAGTAAAGCTAATAAATTCGTTTCCGAGTAATAAACCCTCAAGTTATTCTAGATTCTGCCCGCTTTTTACGAGCAAAGAGACGTGTAAATCTATCCAGCAAAAAATGCTATAATTTTTAGTTTTTTTTTACTTCTGCTCCGGTGAAAATGGATTTTGTAACTTTTTTTTATGTATATCTCTATCAAGATAAATATCTCATAAACTTGTTCGAGTGGAGAGAACATAAAAAACAGTAAATTTTAAGTTGAGTGGGGGAATTGCATGTAGAATAGCTGCTGTCCGTGTTATTAAATTGCGGGGAAACAGGCAAAGGCACACAGGTAAATGGAGACCAATTACCCATTTTTTTACAAGGGCTCCATCCTTTTTCTGGCAAAGCAATAGAATGATTAGCTGCAATAAAAGCTATATATGTGTGTGTTTGTGTTTGGCTGGGGGAGTGGATCTGGAAGGAAGGCAGTTAAAGATGCAAATTAGCTGTTCCATCTTTTATTTCTCTTTGAAGTATGGCTGTTATAGTAATAAATGGTGGTTCCAAATTGAAATGACAAAAAGGCTCCAGGTTGTTTACTTACGAAGAAGGTTTCTCTTTTTCCTGTGAAGGTAAGTAGAAAGGGAGTACGCATACTAGTCCTTGCAAAAAAGGAAAGGTAGAACTTTAAGAGAAAAGTTGGGACAAAAAACTGACAAGATAAATGATGCATTTTTTGCTGGCGGGCGTCACTATACCTACCAGCCGAGATGGAGGATACTAAGAGCAGTGGGGGTGGTGGTGGTGGCGGCGGCTGTGGGAGGGAGGGGCAGTCGCACTGTAGGAATTTTGTGCTGATAACAAAGTTTTGTGCTGGACATTAAATTAATTGGATTGACAGTTGGTTTTGTGGTGGTATCTGTAAAGTGATAACAATCAAAGAGTTCCAGAGTAACATTTCATCTGAGATATGCCACACTTACTATACTCCACTACCACCCACATCCATATTTCAGATTCAGCCTCACAAATAGTCTATATTCCTTCCTTATGCTATGAAAATTATTCTCAGAAGCTGTTTGTTTGTATGTGTAGCTTTTGAATTTGAAATTGAATGAGAGAAAGTTGGTTTGCAAGTGTTAATCCATGTGTGCAATCACTTGGCTTGTAGCTGTGTGTGTAAAAAAGGTAGGTATAGAGAAAGAGAAATAGGAAGGAGAGTAACAGAATTGGCCATTCAATCGAATCGGAAATCCTGAGACAAGCCGCATCATGCAGATAAGGGAATAGAATAATAGACACGCTCACTCACTCTCAGTTGCTATGGAAACTGGTTGGCTGAGAAGAACAAGAGCACACTTTTCTCGGGGAAAAAAAGAAAGAAAGCTGGAGCCAGTTTGCAAAGGTAAGCTCATATCACACTTGAAAAAAGAAGAAGACCACACTCAATTCTTACTAGATTTTCTCGAGCAAGGCAGCATAGAACGGCGGCGGCGGCTGTAGAGCTGCAGCTCTTACCAGAGAGTACAAATCCAGTGGTGTCATGGAATGGCATGCTCCACACCAAAAGTATATACCAAAACCAACAACACAATGTGCATATATATATCCGGAGATACTCCACACATGAATATTGTAATATGTACATATATGGATAGATACATATTCCATAATACTATATAGTGTGTACCCCTTTCCCCCCGGTGAAAATTGAATGGATTTTTTTTTCAGGTCTAGTACAACTCTACGTACTACTTGTACGGTTGCTGCTGTTGCACATATCCCCTCATCACATTATGCATGGACACATTTTAACTCTGAAATCCTCCAGCGAGATAGATAATAATAATAATAACGTGTACGTATGTTCTGCTACTTACATAAAAAAGAGAAAGCAAGTAAGTATGCTGTGTTGGTAGTTTTTGGTAGCTCTTATTATTCCAACAAGCAAGCTATTATGCACACGGAGAGGCTGGCTGAATTAGTCAAAATGCATTATGTATCACGCACACAAGAAACACATAAGCATAAGCACAGCTGTAAATTGTACCTTATACTGGCTTGGTATTTTTTTACGACGATCTACAGCAGCAGTAAATCGTTTACTAGCAGTAGAAAAGAGAAAATAAATGCCAGATATTTTTTTCGGGGAAAAAGGAAGGAAGGAAGGAAAGAGAGCTGCGGGTTCTTATTTAGGTTGTTATGGGCCATCATAATTTCTAGGTGTTATGTTGTCTATAGGCAAGCATTTTTTTGGAGTGTCATCATCATTTTGTTGGATAGGTGTGTGTGTGGAGGAGAGTGATGTGATGAGGGAGATTAGAAAAACGAGCGAGTAAGGTAAAATGAGGAAATTGATTATGTCTTCATATGTGATCGTCTCATTAATGACCTCGTATGGTGGTGGTGGTGGTAGTGTGAGGATGGAGGCGAAAGAATAGGCGAAAAATAGTTGCTCCATCACATCATCACCTTTGTCAGTGTGAATTGCAAAATACATATTTGAAGAGATGAGAGTATGTGATGTATTTAAGTCGCTGGTGGAGGAGCATTACTTTATTGTGGTTGGAAAATATGTAAAGGGTTAGGAAACGGAAGGACGGGAGGTGGGGGTGTGTATCTATCTATCTATCTTTCTATTCATCTTTGACTGGTTATGTGATGAACTCTGCTGTGCTGCTGCGGAATAAGGAACAACATAGCCATCAACACTAGACAACCCACCCACACCAACCAAAACCACATCTGCTGCAGATATACTTAAATATCTAGTCTCTTTGAATGTATGGAAGAGTGAGACTGAGAGTGTGAGATAAACACGCAAGCAAAGCTTTTGACTCACTTTTGCTTTCTCTTCTCTCTCTCTCTCGATCTAGCTTGAAAAATAATATCTTTATAAGTTATTAAAGTATTTCTAGGAAGCATAATAATAATAATATTCTTATTCAATGTATTCATTCATTTCCAAGTGGCTCAAAAAAAGGTGGTGGCGGTGGTATAATTTTTGCGACTTGTTTTAATGGAAATTCAAAGCAGAGAGAAAAAGCAGGCTCAAAAAGCGACAAAGAAAGACTCAGACTTTTTTTCTATAAAATTTTTTTTCCTATTGAGTTTCGTTGAAAGGGAACAAAGTTGGGGAAATGAGACATGTACAAATGTACATGGGAATCATATTGGTTTGATGTAGTAATGCATCTACGTAGTAATGTTTTGGGTAGTTCCATCCACCAGCTTTGCATGCCTTTACTGCATTGCATGCCTCCCGATAATAATGATAATGTTGGTTGGATGCTTCATTCTTTCTCTTCTGTGTGCTCTGCTGAGAGAAAAAAAAGGAAAGCTAGTGAGCAGAGTTGGGTGGTTGGCAAAGGAGATTTTCTGCGAGAGAGAGAGAGAGAGAGAAAGAGAGATGGATGGATGGTTTGGAGGGATATATGGAGGAAAAGAGCTGGTATGGAGTGGAAAAGAGTCTGCTGCTTTTATTCTGCAAGCAGACCACCGAACGTGCTTAATCGAACAGTGCTCGTCTGCCGAGAAACATCTTCTCTATCCAGTCACAAAAAAACTTTCCACTGCGACCAGGCCACAAATTTTATTCGGTTTACTTTTTTGGATTTGTGCAGTTTTTACAAGTGCTGTTCACAAGAAAACCAAACAGGAAATATTTTCTCAAAAACCCTTATCTTTTTGCAAGTTGGTTGTCATAGTTACGGCACATGATGTTGTACTAGATGAAGGGAAAAATTGTTTGAGGAGCTTGTCTCAGACGTTTTTTAGCTGTTCTTCTACAAATATTGTGCACAGTGAGTGTTGTCTTGTGTTGGCAGAGTGCCCACATCATCAATAGACACACAAGACAAGAGAGACAGAGTGACAGCGGCTGAGAGAGAGAAAGGCGAGCATAGAGGAAATAAAATATAAAATAAAAGCATTACTTCTCTCATTATTATTTTAGCATTTTTTTAGGAAGAGAGAAGACGGTAGCGAGAAATAGAAAGCTGCACAAAAAATATTTCCGTACAGAGAGTTGAAATAAGCTATTGTTGTTGCTTAGGTTGCTATACAAATACAGTGTACACAGGCTTTATAAGTAGTGAGTGCAGTGGAGAAAGGCGGTTCAATTTTTTTTGGAAGCAGGCAAGCAAAGGAGGAAAAGTAGGTTAAAAGCTTTGGCTGATATTTTGGTGGGCTTTTGCTTTGGTGGAGGAGGCACGCACTTTTCCAACCAAACCAAAGGAAACCACGGTCACGATAGTTACATTTCTATACTGCGACTCAACTCTGTTGTCATTACATTTGCAGCTGGTTTGGTTCTGCTTTTACTACTTTGCTATGTAGAGTACAAAAACAAATGAATTGAAACGAACAGACCACCTTTACCAAAATACAATATATTTCTCAATTTATTTCGGAAGAAACGACACTAGTCTTACCAAACCTTGCTTTCATTACATTTTTTTGTAATTTCAAGGAAAAAAGTAAAATAAAAGGGGGACGTGTGTGTTCGTTCCTCTCTTCCTTTGTACCTTGAAAGGTAAAAGTGAAAGGCTTCTTGTGTTGTGTGTTGTACGTGTGCTTGGTTGGTTTTCTGTGAAAGTGAGAACCCTGCTGTGCTCTGCACTGGTCTCCCCGATAAATCTCTGGGCAAAGTGAGAGAAAAGTTTGGTGAGGTGAAAGTGAAAAGAGGAAAAAGTTAGAAATGGATCCAAACATCAGGGTAAGTACTCAACTCGACTCAACTCTGTGACAATTTCTCTCTCTAGACGCGTGTCTCTCACTATGGCTATTATGAGAGGGAACGGTTGTCATGTCAGTAGATATGATGACGGTGACGAGATGTAATGGAACCGAGATCATTAGCATATGGTGATGTGGAGGAGGAAGGATGATGGGAAAAGTTACTCTTTGAGTAAGTAATGTTGTATCTCTGTCGTGTCATAGCAACCCACTTTGGTAGCATGCCCAAATTTCTGTCCTGCTGAGGACGCCAAGAGGATCCGGGATGCTCTCAAAGATCCGACCAAGGAAGTGGGCGTCATCATCCAGATTCTCACAGCCAGGTTGGCTAGTCAGCGAATGGAAATCGTGACCGTGTACAAGGACCAGTTTAACAAAGTAATCATACTGATAAACTGATTGGATTTGCTTTGCTAGCTGTCGTATGGCTCCTGTAAAGGCTTACTTGCTTTGCATGCTTTCATCCCAGCAATCATCCTTTTGCTTGCTGCCTTGATGATATGGGTAATAATGACACGGCACTACTAATACAAATGGTTATGGGCAAAAGGGATTTGCGTTTCCTTCGCCTTCGTCTTCATCTCCTCCGTCTGCTGCTTCACAATCTATCCATCCATCTAAGCTTGTTTGTTGTGCTTTCTCTTGAAGAAACGTGATCAGCAGAGAAAGAGATCCCAAGTTGCCCATTACCATTCCATTGAATGCACACACAAAACAGACTGGATCAGTTTCCATGGTTTCCACGGACTAAGGTGAACGCTGAGCTGCGACAGACCAGAGACCAGACACAAGGCAAGAAACGAAGACACACAAGCAACAGCGTTATTACTCTCCAGTGACCATCACGTACAAAACTACAAGATGATCATCATCATGATCCCCTTCTTCTTCTTCTTTCACAGTTCGCCCTCCATCACATGCATATTGTGGACCAATAACAGCGAGCAAATCAAAAGGGCAACTTTCACCAGCACACCAAATGCTCACATTATTTATTTACCCTTTTCCTTCCACACATTATTTATTATTATTCATGCTATTTCCCAACATCCTTGCAATTAGTGCTGGCGTATACGTGTGTTTCATGTGTATGTGTGTCTGTGTGCTTGCACAACAGGACCTGTACCAAGAGGTCAAGTCGGCATACAGTGGCAAGCTGTCCAAGGTCATGCGAGCTATGCTGAAGCCCCCTTACGAGTACCTTGCACAGGAGGTCAAGAAAGCCATGGCTGGACTCGGAACTGATGAAGATGTTCTCACAGAGGTATGCTTGCATGCACACTTCAACAAAATTATATTATGACCTTAGCCCATTAAGTGAACCATGTATCCATATTACTTCATTCCTCATCATCCTTAGAATTACAAGTGGCTCCTGAGCTAACAAATCCAACCAACCATGAGCCTCATGATCATGTCTACTATTTCGCTAAAACTGTGTAGATTTCCATAATAAACGAAAGTCATAAAATGGTTGATTTCAACGTGAATACATTTTTTTAAAGACATGACGAGCATCTCGAAAAAAGTGTTGCTATTTCTCACTAAATCCGCTCTCCTCACAGCAGCATTACTTTTTACATGATCATCAGACAGCTTTTTTTCTTTTCTGCCTTTGTGGCTGGTGTACTGACGATGATCAAAGGAAACCTGCCATAGAAGAAAAAGAAACGGAGAAGGAAAAAAAGTTATTTTTCTGGTGGAGTTGCCACTTTTTTTTCTAGTTCTGTGTTAAATAAAAAGTTTTGCTGTCAGGAACAGAGAGAAAACAAGAAAAAAAGAAAGGAAACTACTAACATATTTTTTCTGCTTGTTTGTCTTTTCCTTTTGTGTGTACTCAGCAGTACTAGCACAGCTTGTTCAAAAGAGAGAGAGAGAAAGAAGAAAATGGTTAAATTATTAAGTAGCGTGAAAACTAAGTGTATCTTTTTTACACAAAGTTTATTTTTTATTTAAGACAAGACAGTAGACGGAGAGAAAGTGAGTGAGTGAGTCTTACACATTATTATGGAACAACTTTTCAATTTTCTTGTCAGCAAAAGAAAAAATAAATGAATCTTTGTCTCTCTCTCTCTCATACACTCTTGTACGGTTACGGGAAAAAAGTAAAATGATGAGAGGATTCCGGTGACTGGGAAAAAATGAGTGACACTTTTATTACTTTGATGGCAATACTTGCTTACAGTATTGGATGGGTACTTTATTTTTGCAGGTGCTGTGCACTCGCTCAAATGAGAATGTTTTGCTGATCTCTGCGGCGTTCAAGACCGTTTTCGGTAAGACGATTGAGGAGGAGCTTGACAATGAGTACAAGGTATCTGCCGAGTACAAGGAAATTCTTGGCATGCTAATCAGCGTAAGAAGCATAAAAAAATATTTAATCACTTTTCCATGTTTATTTTTGTCTGTCCGTTTGTATGACTGTCTCATTCAATCATATTTTCTATCTATTCTATTCTCTTCCATTTGTTGTTGGATTTCTCCAGGGGATCCGGGACGAGCGACGGGATTGTGATCCAGACAAGGCGAGGAAACGGGCGGAAACTATTTTCAATGCAGGTATGTATATGTACCCATGTATGTACGCATGCATGTTTTTTTGTGCAATAAATAGCTGAGCAGCTCACATAAAAAAGCTCTCTTTCTCGTCTTCCATTAAATAAGGCTACCTGAGAATCCAGCGAGTTAAGTGATCATGGCAATATGAGAGATCGTTCTAATCGCACACTTTGGAATTTTTGCACCAATTATTTTTATTATATTTTTTATTGCTTGGCTCAAAACATGCTCATGATGTCGTCGTGTTGAGTCACGAGAGAGAGATGAAAAAAGACAAGACAGTAAAAAAAGGACATAGAAGCGTACTCTCATAATAATAGCGCATAAAAGACACCGCCCCCTCCACAAAAAAAATATATATACCCCAACCCAACCCGAAAACACTTGCATGACCTTTTTTTCGTACTATAAAAGTTGTTTGTCATTGAAGTCAAGTGAAGTAAAGAGTGTGTCAAGTTACATAGTAAACAAAACAGAGAAAGCAAATCGCTTGACTGACTTTCTCTTTTGAAAGTGGAGAAAGTGCACACAAAAAAATATAATTTGATCGGTGTGGTGGCAAAGCAACTTTCTCCTGGAGACATGTTACGAGCGAGAGCTCTGTGTTGATGCTTGTATTACTCTTGTTGTGCAATATTGTAATGATAATAATAGTAATATTTTTTGACGTGTACCGTCATACGTACCCCTTTCATTTCGTATTTGCTTCAAGGAATTGAGCAAGCAAGAATGACTGACTTGACAAGTTTAATGGAAAAAAACACATAATAAATTGGGAAAGCCTAGTTAAGTCAGAGCTCAGAGGGTACATAAAATGACATAACACTACATTTAATGGCCGCTGGTCCTTTGGTAAAAAAAAATGCTAAACAAATGATGATGATGACGTAGAAAAGCTTGTCAAGTTATACAATATTTTAATTAAGGACTTTTTCCAAGGGAAAAAGTTAAGTTTTTCGGGTTTTGGGGCAGAAAGAATTGGGTCTGAGTGGAGACTAAACTGACAGATGTATGCAAGTGTAATGAGAATATATTTTTTTTTGGGGGGATATGCTGTGTTTGTTCTTTAAATGGAATTCAGTGTTTGTTTGGTTGGTTAAGAATGTGTAATGTAATGTAATGTAATCCAATTGAATGCGTTGTCCTGTTCCGCGTGACAGAAACGAATGCATGGAGCACGGAGACGAAAATTTTCATGAGACTCCTGACGCACGAGCCTTATACCCAGCTTCGCTTGATTTTTGACGAGTACCGCAAGATCTCGGGCCAGAGCATGGAGGAAGCCATCACAACGGAATTCAGTGGGGACTTGAGAAATGCCATGTTAACCATCGGTAGTACAACTATATCTTATGTATTATTACATCACACAGACGTCTCACAGTGGAAAAAAAACATACGTCTTCTTTCGTCTGACTTTTGTATTTTCTCGTTTTTCAGTGAAATGCGCCATCAACCGAAGTCAGTACTACGCGGAAAAGCTGGAAAGCGCAATGAGAGGACTGCGCTTTGACGACTACTCGATAATCAGGATCATTGTGACGCGGAGCGAGATTGACCTCGGGGCTATTAAGACGGAGTACCTCAAGATATACCACAAGACACTCTACCACCAAATCCAAATGGGAACCAGTGGAGACTACAGGAATGCTCTATTGGCCCTTCTGGGCGAGCCCTAAAATAAAAATGATTCTCATAAACCAGAATTTAGACCTAGATTCGATAGATAAATTAGATAGATGGATAGAGAAACACAAGACAACAAAAAAAAATATCTACACAACCACACATCACCATAAAATGCCCTCCCAGCTTTATTTTTTCAGTTTTCCACATTGCCCCACTATTCCACTTGTTCTCCTTTATGCAAAATGCAAGAGGAAGAAATCATCATCATGCTAAAATAATGTATTAGAGCATCACTTTCACTCAGCAGCAGTCTCTCTCGTATTTCACCTTGCCCTCCCTCCACCTCCCATCATCCACCTTATTCCTGTGGGAGAACTTAGGCCAAAAACTTTTTTTTATAGGCTGCTTTCATCGTAAATAAGGAAAACTCAACAACAACAAGAGCTGTACAATGTACATTAGACTTGTTGTTATTACAGCACAACTGCAGCAAGTGGTCTATCAAATTATTATTACTAGCAATTCAACAAAGTGGATTGGTGTGGAGGGAGGCTGGAAAACTATCTGTTTACAATGTCAATTTCGCTGGTTGTCATGGTCGCACTCATAGTAAATTACATAAACATACATACACATCCTGTAGCCATGACCACAGGGTTGTATTGTAGTTGTTGTTGCAAAAGTGGAGTCTTGGAATGCCAACATGAAAGGACATGACATGACAAACAAGGAAATTATTTATTCATCCATTCAATAAATCCATCATCAGTCTAATTATTATTAAGAGTTGGCGTGTGCATCATTTTCTCTCTCTGATGGCACATCTACTATCCATCATCACTACCTTGATTGCATTCTAAGTAATCTTCCTTGTAAATCCATCACTACCATTAAAAATACAATATGCAACCATCAAGCTAATTACTGAGAATTAATTACTTCCACAAAGCACATGACTTGCACAAAATAAAATCCATACTAATTACACACCTTCACATTATACCACGCACACACCACACAACATACACATGTAAAACGATAAGAAGAAGGTGATGGAGAAGATGACGATAAATGCTAAGAATGACTTTAACCAAGACATAACGAGATTTTTTCCATTGTTAATGTTACTACCACTGTTATTACTCTCAAATGGCACACATGCATAAACCCACTCAAAATATAAAAAACAATCGACTAAACGATATATCCAAAAAATAATCCTCAAAACTTACTACCTTTTAACATTTTTAAACCAGTTTGCATTATGCGCCGCATTCTAAGCCTTTCATATAATCAAAAATGATATACATACCTACTTAAGTATATAACGAATAACGACGCATGTGATTGATTACTACTGGAGATGATATGAGCAAGATTGTATCCAATTTGGCCAGTGTTGCGAAGAAAATTTGAAGGAAAACCTTTACTATTTCAAAAAACACTGTTTATCTATTAAAAACTCTGTCTATATATCTTACATATAAACTCTATCTACAATATACCTGTGTATACAATATTATATATGTATGTTTAGGGAACATGTAGTGCTTGTCTTCTTGTTCTTGATGTTTGTCGAAAGATATGTAGAGTTAGTGTAAATATACATAATTAATAGACAGTTAAATAAAATTCAAAAAATTACTACAATAATCAATTAATTTTAAACACTTGTGAGTGAGGAAAACTATTTAGCAAGAAGGAGTTAATGTATGGTAAATGGTCAGTCTGACGTTTTCCTGTTTAAGTTTTTATAATCCCGAGAGAATCGAAAATAAACCTATTGAAAATAAATACATTAATCAAGTAAAACTTTAATTACTTAACGATGATAAACCACTGTTGGTTCTATATAAATATTATTGAATGTATCCACCACCTGTGTATAATGTATACTCTATCTAAATACTATTATGCAAATTCACAGAACAAAACATTTTAAATGAACACGCACGATGATAATCAATCAATCAAAATAAAATTACTTTTAAAAATTATTCTTATTGAATTTCAAAAAAATTCTCATTTATTTCTTAAAAACTTGATCATCATCATTATCCAAAATGATCCTCATTATTTCAGTTTTTATTAAAATTAATATTAGACATTTTTGGAATCATCTGTTTCTTTTGAATTGTTGAGTTTTTCTTAAAAATTAATCATCATTATAATTCGAAGGTACCATTTTTACTCATTTATTTATTTTATAATTATTACATTTCTTAGTGGCATCTTAATGAATTACTAAATGATTATTTTTTGTCATAATTTAAAATTCACTTAAATGATTCATCATTTATTCTCAAATTATAACATTTTTTTACGAATTTTCATACAATTCTCTAGGCGATTTCGTTGTATAAGTTTATATCTATACCCATTTATCTTATCTAGGAAATTTGTTAGTAGTAAAAATACGTTACGTGTTAGCGACGGCACTTTTGTTGTGTATACAAGGCAATTTTTAAAAGGCAACAAAGCACATTTATGGCTGATTAACATGGAAACATGATTATTAGAATGTAAATACAGTTAAATTGCGTTAACAATCGATGGGTGCGCGGCAGAGATTCTCTGGCGGGTGGAGTTTAGAGTGTAGCACCAGTTCTCATCCTTATCATCATCATGCAAATTTGTTTAGTCGGTGAGTGCAAACCAATCTCCACAAGTGTCAGCAGAAAATCTACAGAAAATCAAGAATCAGGATTTAAAAATAATAGTGAAAAAACATACAAGCAGTGTAATATGATGGTTAAAAATGTGCTTTTGGGTGAAAAGGGAAAATGCTCTCACACTCTCTACAAAAGCGTTAATTAAAAATAAGCTAAGTTACTTCATCATGGGGCGATGTGTCACGTAAGGCGTCTGAAGGAGAGTAGGCTTGTTCTCCATTACGCGTACCAACAAGTTGTCAATGTAGTCCTCCATATCATTTAGCTTTTGCTTCTGGTACTCCAAAGTATTCTGCTGCTTCATTATCATCTCGATGAGATCCTCGCGGGATCTATTTTCAAACTTCTTGATGAGTTCTCTCGGCACTCGGGTTTCTTGATGGGAGGTATCTTGGGATGATGGTTTCTGACGGATTGGATTTGTGATGCCCACGGGTGTCCATTTTTGATTATTTGGGGAAATATCGTCCCCACCAGAGATATCGTTGGAAGGCTTTGTGGGAGTTACCATGGTTGGGGGCTCTTTGGTCGGAGGGTTGCCATGATTAATATTGTTATTATTATTATTTAGGTTCTTTTGGGCGGTAGAATCCTTTGAAGCAGGTTTCGGGGGAGGTGTATTGTTGCTCTTTTTGTCAACATCTACAAAGCTATTATTTCTGGAGGACGGGGTCGTGGTTTGAGAGGGAGGCTGTGGTGCTTGAGATTTAACCTTGGTATTATCAGATGCCTTTGAAGGGGACTTAGGAACAACGGGACTACTGCTGCTGGAATGACGTGGTTTTGGCACCGGTTCTTTCGACTCCGCAGCTGTAGTGGTGGTGGTAGTGTTGCTGGCAGGTGCGGAACCGGCAGTACTAAAAATACTTTGGAATGTGGGCTTCAACGAGTCTTCATCCTGGAAACTGTTGGTTCGCTTGGTCTTCTCTTCTGCCTTTTGTTTGGTATCTTGGTTAGAAATTTCGTCACTGATGCTGCTCCCAATGGTGCTACTTTTGCCAAGAGAGTTTCTCCCAAGGGATTTTAGGGAAGACGCACTTGCCTTATCAAGAATGGTTTGTTGTTTGCCAAATAGCTTAGTTTCCCAGTCGTCGACGGGGCCAGTGCTCCAGCGCTCTGGTTTCTCCGGGGGCGGAGCCTGTGATGATTTGATCTGATGGTCCGAACTACGGGTGCTGGAGGATTTAACGGGTGGGGGAGTAGCATAATTTCTACGGAGGAACTCACCTCCGCCCAAATTTTCTAGCGAGCCGTCTCTTGGAGTGCCCAAAGCCACTTGGGAAACACTCAGACTACTATGACTGCTTTTATGGGAGAGCTCGTCAAAACGGAACTCATCTTCGTCATCACTGATAACACCAGGATCCGCTTCAGAATTCCTATGATGATAACCTCCACCTCCTCCCCCCATAGTAAAGTTTTTACTGCTAGCCAAATTAGTGGAGCTGCCCGAATGCTGTTCCGGAATAGCACCAAAGTTATCATCGAGTCCTTTCTTCTTGTGGCCCCGGCCTGGGAGAGTAGAAACCTTGTTAACCTTTGACCCTACAGCCTTGGCAAAGCTTTTCAGGCCTTTTTTGTCCCCTTTTCCTTTTAAGCTCAGGAGACTTCCGCCAATGGAAGAGCCGACCTTTTGGGATAGCTGTCCAAAGGAGGCGCGTATTCCATCTTTTTTCAGTTCAGTTAGGCTCCCAGCGGCGGTCACTCCAGACTGGACAGTGAAACTCACCCGAACTTCGATATCGCCTCGGTAGTTGGTCTTTTCTTGTCCTGGTTTACATTTTAGGCTGTACCACTTATTTTTGGGTTTATCGTAAACGTCAAAGTCGCTCAAAGGAATGGTAACCTGACCCAGGAACTCATCGCCGATGAAATTTCTGTGAAGGACAGTCAGTACTATTTCTGCTTTGTTTCCATGACGTGGAATGGCTCTACAAATGCAAAAAAATACATGGACATGAATATTTAACTCTATTTGCTCATTAAGAGTTATAGAAATTGGTTCAAAGTTGCTTACAGCTCGCATTCCTCGTGCCAGTCGACAGGATCGGCGGCGCGCTCCTTCACTGATGTCTGATATTTTTCCTTTCCCAGTGAAATGGTCACAAAAGCGTCATTTGATCCATTTTTCCCCTTCAAAAGAAGTCCTTTCGCACGTTGAACTGCAAGTACGACAGTAATCAAACGTTATAATAATTATTCATGCTATAAATTTTCTATTGTTCCAGTTTAAAATAAACTGATTTACATATATTACTATATTCCACTCTTAAAGATTCTGGAAAATTTCAGAACCCGTAAATATTTCTCAAAAATGTTCCAATCATCTTATGATTTAAATCAGAATTTAAAAGTAAGACATAAAATAAATAAATCATATGATTATAATGGATTAAATATTGTCGGCGCATTAGTTACCTGTCACTTGAACGTGAGTTGGAGTCCACATGATGCTGGTGACCCCTTCTTAATTGTTGACGAAAAGTTTTTCCCCAATACAAACTCTCCAGTAAGTTATTGCTTTGATTGTTACTATTGCACTAATCAATGTTTTAACGTATTTAGAATAATCAAATTATCACAAAACTAAACTAAGTTAAAATGAATATACACTATTAATCTCGATATGTTGCTTCAGTATTACGAATTCAGATTCAGTTTAAAAATTTGGCTTGCTTAAAATTGCACTGCATTTCCAAATCAAAATGATACTCCCCCACACCAACAACGACGACATGACATACTAATCTGCGAACACAAAAACAAAAATAAATTTTTATTAGATTTTTACGCCTCTTTTTTTGCTGACTGATGATGATGTGATGTACAATATATTATAGATTATGTAGCTGAATAAATGAAGAAAAAATGAGATGTTGTTTTTTTAACCTCACCTTATTATGTCTTGTCAGTCAGTCAATCAAACAAACTAGATCTGTTTTTTTGGGGGAAGCCATCGAAAACTTTCGCCAGAGGAACAACATGGACTTAATTTATTCTTTAAAAGTCAGCACAACAGATTATCCGATCTATTCATAATCAGACAAGGCACTCATTTAACTGGTTCAAGGGCTGAGTCCCTTAGTAACTAAAATGCAAAATAAAATGAATATTTTCTTTGTTAAAGTTAAAACTTTATTTAAGTTTGGCAACTATTTATAATTTGTACATTGTACAGTTGCAAATGTAATTTAATTATAATCAGTGGTTAAATCAGTGTAGTAGTCACGGTCAACCAGGCCGACCAGATAGATAGCCTTAGATAATGCCTCAGTCAAGTACTTATGCGATAATACTTATAATGCTTATTATTATAAGCAGCAGTATGACTATTATGACTGATTGATTGATTAATCATTGGATTGGATTAAGGATAAAAGGAAACGACTAAAACAAATAAGAAGCTGTGCTTTGTTTTGTTCTTTTAAGCAACTTTACTTGAGACTACTGAAGCCTATTCAATCGATTGATAATGTTGACTTATCCATTTTATTAGCACACAGCTGAGTGAAATAGTTATCAATTATCCACTTATCATTAGCATCAAACAACCACTCTTATATCACACATCGCCAGAATGACATACAATGCAATTTATAGTTTTAAGTTGAAATACTATCATCTCACAATTAATCTACTTTTTCAACCATAGTTAATTTTTTTTAAGTATTCAAATTTAAATGAAGAGAGAGTTGGAGATGAATTAACAAAGCAATTACTACATATCAGATCAACTTCTACTATTTGTACAACTGTTTGCACTCAACACCCCCACAAATCAATCCATCAATCACAAACATACCATTACTATAATTGATGGTTACTGTCCTTCCACCAATTTTTTACACGCTTAACTTCTCACTAATTTAAATAACAAATTTCTAGCCACAAATCCTCAACTTACATCACAACTCTAAAACCTTCTAAAAAATCTGACATGGACATGACACACAACTAACTATTTCTTAACTAAGGTCACTTTTAGTATAACAACTCACCTTTAATTGATTTTCCTCTTTTACTTTCCAATAAATTAAAAGCTATCAACATTCCACCTCTCTGACTAAAAACCAAGTAAGTAAAAAAAAACTTGAAAGCAGTGCTTTCAACCACACAACTAAACTGTTTTTTTTTATTTCTGGGCTAAATGAACGGAACGGAATAACAAGCAGAAAATGACTGTTTTAATTTGTGTTTATAATGAGTAGTGGATGATGATCTCATCCTGTAAAAAAACAGTAAATAAATACCTTCTTCTTTACAAATCACAGTCACTCCTTCTTGTGTCCTTTTTGTTGATGTCGTCAGTCGACTTGTGTGCCTGTGCTTTACTTGGAGGAGAAGGAGGATGCCTAGTTTGCTATTGTTTGAAATAGTAAAAAAAAATAACTGTACACTGCTGACTTGGCTGAGTCAACTCTCAACTCTACACACAGCTTTAGAAAAAGAAGAAGAAGAAAAAAAAACTCAGGTGTGTAATTTGTGTGTAGTCCGTTCTCGCGAGCTAATAAAATACTACACACGTCTATTACATTGTACCTGTCTGCATAGTAATGCATTGTAGATCAGCAGGTGTGTTAAAACGTGAATCTCTGTTCTCTTCACTTTTTCAAAGCCCATCCATAAAAGCTTAGTGTGTTCTTTTGTGTTGTTAGTTGTTGTAACACATGCAATGCGTGTATTAAAAATACATCACATAACATAACATATTTGCTTGCATCGCATCGCCGTTTTAGTTTTGGTCTCTTCTAAATCTAAAATCATCGCTCGCTCGCCTGCCTGCTCTTTTGCTTTTTCAAATGAATTGAATGAAAAATGAGTAGTAAAAAAAAATAATGCACAATAGCTTGGCATTTTCAATTTTGTATGCAAAGTCACGAAGCAGCGACTCTCAGCTCTCTTCTTCATTTTATTTTTTCTATCTTCATCGCTGATCGTAATAGTCAGTCTAGTATTTTTTTTTTTGCACTGCTCTTGTTGCAGCAATAAAGGCATTATTAATATTATTATTACCATTATTATTATGATTGCATTGTTAATACCTCGCCGCAGCGGCGAGAGGGTTTATAATGCAAAGCAAACCATTATTCAATATTAGCGTAGCCGCTGAAGCGTGACAAGAACAAGACTGACTGACATTCTTCACAAAACAGACAACAAGCCAGCAAAACATTTTCTACAAAATGCATGCAAACAACTTGATTAAGTTTATTTTAAACGCGCAAGGCAATCATAATACACGCATATATGCACATCATATTATTGCAAATTGCAATGCACAATGCAATGCACACTGTATCAAATATCATGATGATGATCATCATCAGCATCTCTCTCTCTGCTTTGTCTACTCTGCCTGCATGCATGCACACTAAAAGCGTTTTACTTTGATTACCTTTATCATCAGCTATCTATCTATCTACACACCTGTAATTCACTACGGCGAGGAGAACCTTTAAGGTTTTTTCATTGAGTTGCAAATATGCATGGGCCCTTTTGATTAATAAGTGCGTATACAGATAGGTATGCATTGGTAGGCTGTTTAACGTGAGAAAAAATAATATGCGTTAAGTTTATTCTTTATTTTTTTGCTGTAATTTTCGAAATCTCTCTTTTCTTCGTCGATAATGTTTGTATTAACGCTGTAGTAGTTGTAGTAATGGTGGTGGTGATGTTATTGTGGTGGTTGGTGGGCAAGGCAAGGCAATTTTTTTATAATATGAGGCAGATAAGCATGTAACAAGCCTTGCCCAAACACTACCACCACTTTTCCTTTTTATTTATAAAGTTATAATGTTCGTTGGTTAGTTTCCCTTTTTTAGTACAAAATTGAAAATGTTGGGTAGAGTTAAAAGTAAAATCTGATATTTTTTATTTATTTTTTGAAGGATTTTTATTTTAGTTTAAAAAATTTGTTTCGAAATTAATTGTCAGTGAAGTATAACTTTGATAAAGTGTGTAGTAAATATAATTAATAATGTGGAATAGAAATTTAACTGTGATTAGAGTGGAGACTGTGCTAATTTTAGGAGCAACTTTGATTGCTACAGTGACAGGGAAAATTGCCACAAGGTGTTATTCATGTAGAAGTAGAGGGGAGCTGGGGGACTGTAAGGATCCTTTCGCGAATAATTCCACGTCTGTTGGAGATCTTCCAGGGAAACCGGTGCAAGTGACATCGTGTACTTCCGGTTGGTGTAGAAAGCAGACTGAAGGGGTTAGAGGACCTGGAGATGGTAAATAATTTTGCAATGCTTTTTGGATAAGGGAAAACCTGAACATTTAAAAATGTAATCCTTATTTTTTTTGGTGGTTGTCATGTGTGCCCTTTTATAGATTATGGTGCAGCTACTGAACGTGCCTGCATGCCAATATCCCCACCTGACGGGGAAGAGCGCTGTGCGGAGGTTACCATTCGAAATAAAGTGACATTGTTGTGCGTTTGCAGAGGGGATCTCTGCAACTCTTCCAACAAACTATTACCAACCATAAGCTCGTTACTACTTATCATTCCGTTACTGGTGGGAGGGATGCTACTTAACTAACCATTCCCGAGTTTATTTTTTACCCAGCCCCTTTTAAAAGCCAGTACAAGGTCCACCGACACCACAACGCTCTCCACTCGGGACAAAAAAGTGGATACGCCCAATCTCACTTGCGTTTTTTATTTAAGTCTTATTTGTTATCATATCATCGTGCTTTAAAGTAGGTTACTTACGCAGATGTATTTTTTTATTTACAATATTTTTTTACACTTGGTATACTTTTAACTATTATATTTGTTAAGCGAAATAAAATATTTTTGTAATCATTAATTATGGCAGCTGTACAGAAATACTTGAGATCTCCACATTGTAAATCCAGAGGGATATTCCCGTTTACTAATTTTATGGCCATGGAATTTCTTCCGCGGAACACTTATTTCCCCAGTGCACAATTTCAAGCTCTATATAAAATGGTTATCCATTCATACATATAAAGTACCTGAAAAAAACTCGTCTTTTACACTCCTTCCTTGCTGACGGAGAGCCCAATACATTACATGTCGTTATCTTTTTATGACACCTGATCCCATCAATAATTCATATGCCCATTAGTCACCATATTTAAAATAGACACACATATGTACCTACTTTAGGGAAAAGGGAACTGATGTGATGACACAATTACTTCTGCTCTTTTCCTTCCGGAGCGAGCGGAGTGGAGTGCCCAATACCAGTAATATCGATAGAGAGATGTGTGCTAGCAATAATTACGCAACATCGCGCATCATCGTCGTCGTCTCATTTTAAAAGCTGGGGTCCATCATAAAAAGCATCACACAAAACAAAATTCCTCTTTGCAAACTTATACATATCAATTAAATTTCCGTACCCTCCCCCAAAACCCCGTAATGAATTCACATTTTTGTTGTGAGGATGACTCCCAACAAAATTGTTTGATAAGTTTTTCAACCGTCTTCTTCTTGTGTCTACGATATATCCCGGCTCCTTTACACAAACTAATATTATTATTATCCCTTGTGTTTGCACTAGTCTCCTGGTTTTTTTTAAACTCCTTCTTTAAAACTTTGCGAATCGCACATCATTACATATTAGCATGCCTTTTGTGTGAAACGCCCATGTTTCAAAAAAAAAATTGTGTTCCACATTGCCTTGTGCGTTTTGTCTTGTCTTGTTCATAAAAATGCAGAAGCGACACTGATACTCCCATTCTCATTCTCATGATGGTGATGAAGATGCGGTGCTAAAAGTGCTAAAGCTTCTTGTCTTCTGCCTATTTCTGGGCTCGGGTCTAAATATAACTCAACTCCCAAATAACTTCTTCTCTGTCTCTCGTTTTGCAGATTATCATAAAGGAAATGAGATTCCTTTTGTCTTTGGAATGAACCTTTTTCTTAAGAAGAAGTGAAGCCTCTTTTTTTTCTTTTTTTGGCTGGCTTACAACTTTTCTTTTTATTTTTTTTCCACAGAGCCAGAGTTATTCCACTTTGCAGCTTTTGCCTCTTAGTTCTCGTTGCCTTTTTGTCTTTCTTCCATCTTTTCTTCTACCATCGACGCCCGTTTCCATTTTTCAACTCTTTTTTTCAGGTGGTTAAATAAATAAATTGTTTTGTTAGTTAATTAAATATTATTTTTAAAAAGAATTTCGTGGATAGTTTTTAAATTATTAGATTTAAGCATTATTTATTTATTTTCATAAATTTTCTATTCAAATCTTCAATCTCCGTGTAAAATTGTTGGTTTGTGAAAGCCTTGCATCATCCTCACTTGTGATTTTTGTGAAATTATTTTTTAAATTATTCTTGAGGCCAATATAGTTATTTTTCTTACTCAAATGGATTAAGTCTTTTTGTGACCTGACCACTTGTGTGATTATTACATAAATTATAAATCAAAATGCATAGCAGCTTTTTCATTTCAAAAATATTCCAAGAAAATCTACTCAAGAATTTGATCGAAATTCCGATAGTGCAATATAGTGTGCTAGTGCTGCCGCAGCTATTTGTTCTTGTGTTTGAAAAACCATGAGGAAGTTGCACAGCTTTCCACAAACACAACTGAGGAAAATGGGGAAACTCGATAAAAACAATATTGATCGATTATTATTTATTTCTTCCGAATTAAAATTTAATTCGAAATGGCAGACAACAAAATCATCAAACAAAAATCATTTACCCTTCTATAAATGGAAGGCTAATGAGTGCATTTTCTCTCTGCTAAATCTCCTTCAACTTTTATCGACAGTTTTTACATTGATAGTTCTCTATTGGTCACTTTACAGTTTTCTTACTTCCGGAAAGGTTAGCTAACTTAGCTATCAAAAAAGAGTCAAAATGGAGGCAATCAAGAAGAAGATGCAGGCCATGAAGGTGGAGAAGGACAATGCCCAAGATAAGGCCGATACCATGGAGCAGGTCGCCCGTGACGCCAACACCCGTGTCCAAAAGGGCGAGGAAGAGTTGGACGGCTTGAAGAAGCGTTTAGTCCAGCTGGAAGTCGAGTACGCCACCGCTCAAGAAACCCTTGCCAAAGTTAACACCAACTTGGAAGCCAAGGAGAAGGCCCTTACAGCCGTATGTACCATATGCTACACTTACATTTAAAATAATTTATTCTCATTACCAAAAAAATAATTAATTAATTAACAAATAATTCTTTAACGAAGAAAAATATTTTGCATTTTTTTTCCGCTGCACACAAAAAAAAAACGTTGACAAAAAAAATCAAGCAGCCATAAGCTTAGAACAGAGTAAGTCGTAAAAATAAAATGAGTAGCATTTTTTTCACGTCTTCGTTAGCTTTTCACACTCCGTCGTGGTGTTACCGACTATGATGTGGGTGTATATTTTTGTGTGTGCGTGTTTGTGCCAAGAAGTGCCAAAACGCTAATAATAAACATGTACTGTACACTTGTAGTAAATAATGTATTATTATGTAACCTGAGTATATAACGTTTAACTCAATGTGCCATTTCATGTCGTCGGTGTGTTATGAATGAGTCATGATTAACATGTGCGTTTTTTCTATGAAAAAATAAAATTACAGACTGAAATGGAACTGAACTCATTGGGACGTAAAGTACAGCAGCTTGAAGAAACCTTTGAAAATACTGAGGAGAAACTCAAGGCCGCTAATGACCAGTTGGTTCAGGTTATGCACAGTGGTGACGAATCCGAGCGGTATTATAAAAAAACATAACCCAAAATAATAAAAACTACTATAAAATATTAGACCATAATTTTGATCATGTAATATATTTCAATGATGTTGATAGTATGCGTAAAGTATTGGAAAACCGATCTGCCAGCGATGAAGAACGTATGAAATCTCTTGAAATTCAGCTTAAGGAGGCCACCGCCCTCGCTGAGGAGAATGACAGGAAGTGCGACGAGGTTAAAAAACATTTTTTTTCTCTATTGTTTTCCGCACTATTTTATTTGCATGGCTTTCTTTCTTTTTTATATATACTTTTTGCTTGTATTTGATATATGTATGTATGCATGCTTGAAGATTATACGATACAGAATGATGATTATACCACCCTCTACCCATGCACTTTAAAAAACCAACAACAAGCATTAACCACCAATCACCAGTCCCTAAAAATATAATAAATTAGTGGTAGCAATTAATTTATTATTTTATGCATGAATTGTATTTATGTATTGTATTGTATTTTGTTGAATTATTGTTTTACCTGCGCCCTTCTCTTCAAAAAACATAATATTTTAACCCTTTTCACTAAAAACTAGAACAAAATATAACAAAATATTAACGTAGTCAAGAATTTTTTTTCTCTTGTTTCCAAAATATCTCTACAGAGTTCGTATGCATTTGTTGTACCCTTGTTCCAGGACTGTGATTACTCAAATGTGTGCCCTTATGATTGCCCTTGTGTCCTCCTCTCTCATTACATAATCCGAGGTGAATAATCAACCTACAAAAACAGCCTTACATTTAATATTTTTAGTCCTTATTGGGGCTGTACTTTAATGACTTGATGTGAAAGAGATAAAAACTTTCTTAATTAAAACTTAAATATATTTGTCATTAAAGTATAGCCTCATATCTAGATACAAACAAAATAGTACAAGAAAAACCCTTTCGTCTGTCTTTGTGTATTGTGTCCCTTAAGCATATAAGAAATCTTATATGTGCATATTTTTATAAATAATTATACTTCCTTCCAAAAAGTTCCACTACCATACTTGATAAACATGCAAAAAATATTTAATAGGTCGGGCAAAAGCTGGCAATGGTTGAGCAGGAGGTTGAAATCGCTGAAGACAGAGCCAACACTGGAGAAATGCACGGCCACATCTTTAATACCTATCTATTTATTTAAATGCATGTGTGTATATTTGTAAATAATTATCCTCGTAAACTTTACAGGAAGATCCTTGAGCTTGAAGAAGAGTTGAAGGTTGTCGGAAACAACTTGAAATCTCTGGAAGTATCTGAGGAAAAGGCTCGCCAAACTGAGATTGAATTCAAGTCAACCATCAAAAACCTGACTGCCAAGCTAAAGCAAGCCGAGGCACGTGCCGAATTCGCTGAGCGTACCGTCCAGAAATTGTTGAAGGAAGTTGACAGGATTGAAGGTTCGTATTTGATGAACAAGTTTTACAAATTGACTGCAGATTATTTATTGGCAGGGAAAATAACTGGATTTTTAAATAATATATTTTCTAACTTTCACAGACGAGCTGAAGAACGAACAAGAAAAGTTCAAGTCAATTACTAATGAATTGGAGACGACATTCTCTGAGATGACCGGTTATTAAAGAAAGCAATTAATATAAACATACATTATATGACAGGCTCATTGTATACTAAAATATATAATATGTTATGTAATAATGTAAAATAATATCTCAGTCTACATACGTCTCTCTCTCTCTATATCCATCCATCTATCCGGCAAAAATATAATTAATTGGTTTTGATTTTGATTGCTCTGGTTATTATTGTCGTTGCTATACTGTTCCGTTTGTATTAAAAGGTAAACTGTTATAATTGGTTTGATCAAG
>JAQFZG010000479.1:0-32374 GCA_034695465.1 Entomobrya nicoleti
TTAAATAAGTTAAAGTACAGTGGCAATTATTGGCATGGACCGGACCGGTAACCAAAATAAGATTGCCATGTGTACATCTATTTTATTCCTTGCCATGTGGGTGATATAGCTTATTGTGAAGATGTGATGTTTTGGGCATGGGCAATGCTTGACTTGATATGATGCAATAAGAGTGCAATGCCCCTCTGTATTAAAAAAGTTGTTCAATGTATTACATATGCCAAAGGTGAATGAATGGGTTAGGAAAGAACAAAGTAATTTTGGAGAAAGCATTAAATTATTTTTAGAAAAATTTATTTATCGTAATAAGTAAAGCTGTAAGTGAATCTAGTAGTTGACCACGCAAATTTTCTCATAATGCCCCACCTTCGAGTTAACGAGCTTGGCAAAGTAAATATGAAAGTGGAAAATGAAATATAAAAATGAAACGTAAACTAAGGCATGCACATTTAAAATATATGATGTATAATTACTAGTTAACTGACAATTTTAAATTAATTTCAATAAATGCCGACATCGAAAAAATACTGTAAGAAAAATTATCTCCATTAATCATAATACAATAGTTCATTTAACTAGATTAATAGCAACAATGTAGCGAAACAATTTATAATTTGTGTAAAAATTACAAGAACTTTTTTTAAATTTACTGCATCTGATTAGCATTTTGTTGAGGTAAAATCCTTTTCGTTAGAGTTTCATACATCATCTTCTTCCGAAAGTAGGGGACGTGCTTCTGCTCAAAATCAAAGTACTTCTCACCCCGACTCAAATATTCAGCAAACTGGAGTAAAAACACCCCACAATCTATCCCATTTCCCTGTTGAGGAATATCCTAAAAACAAATTCAATTTTTTATTAAATAAATTATTTAACAAATTAAAATTCTTAATTAAATCTTATTAACTTCCACAAAAAATATATCTCACCTCCTCCTCAACAATTTCAAGCAGCCAACACCTAAAAAATACCAAATGCCCCTTTTTATTCCTCCGTTGGAATTCCCTTTTCAAATACTTTAAAACAGTCTAGACAAATTAAAGATAATTATTTAAATTACTCTCAATTTAAAAAATTAATTGTTTAAACTCAATTAACTCACATTCAAAACCTCCTCATTTTGCTGATGAGACCCCATCGAATCATAGCACTTGAGTGACGTGTTCCTAAAATCCGCCACGACCAGCCTCCAATGATGATTTAAATTCACCGGAAAGAATACCAAATCAAACTTGGCCAAATCCTCATCCCCCGTCGCCTCACTCAACACAGCAAAGCTACAATCCTTATCCGTTAGCATCACATAAAAGAAGCAATGAAAAACGTACACTTTTAAGAATCCATCCGAATTTCTGCTCCTTTCCTTAATTAATTCCAGGTAGAAATCGATATTCCTATCGTTTAACCACTCAGTTCCATTATTCAGTACAGCCAAGTCCTTCCTACTGTATTTCAACCCATTAAACTCACTTAGGCATTGTTCCGGCGAGGATCTCATCAAAGCTTGTGTCAATACTCCAAACATTTCTGGCGTTAGTTCAGGTGCGTCTTCACTTGGTCTCGGATATTTTAAAGCTATCACCTTTTTTATCCGTTCATCCTCTTGATCCTGATGACCTTTATCTTGACCTTGACCTTCAGAGAGCCCTGCTTCCCTGTCCTTTCCCTTCGCACTCTTTATGGGCAAATTTCCTCCCCCAATCTCCAGTTTACCCATTTCCCCCTCCAAACCATCATTATAGCTGGCTTTTATCCTGATTGTTGGAAGCGATGGAGGGGAATGTGGAGGTGAACACTGAGGGGCTGGGTTATCCACACTAACTTCCTTGGCAACTGCCATCTCTTTGACAGGTAGCTTCATCGTCTTCCTCCTCTTTATCCTTTTTTTATTCCGAAGTTCCATGAAACTGGTGCCAGTTCCACCGAAAAGTAAATCTGGACTTGAATTTCCATCTTTCCTTTTTTCACCATACTTATCTTCAATAAAGGCCACGTCCGGGTCCCCATGCTCCAGTACAGGATTCCAGCAGTAGGACTCCCCCTCAAGCAAAAGAGTATCTTCTTTAGCTAGTAACATGGCACACTCCCTTTTCTCCCGAATCTCTATTAATTTTGACAACTCCTTCATCTGCTTATCATTCAATTTGCTACAGAGCAGCTTGTGACGCAAGGGATCCTCCTGATCTTGATCGCATATCAATTCCACCAAAACCTCTGCAAAGCTGGTGAGCATGTTTTCATCTGTGAATAATTTCACTTTATTTTCACTTTTCGCTATATACTTAATCCAATTTTTCCACTTGGAAACCTCCAGCAATTCGGATGGATCATAGGCGTTCCAGTTTTTAAAAATTAGTTGGATGTATTTCCAGTGAAGAGCCAAGTCCCCATTTTCAGGCTCAGCTAACGCTTCCGGTTTTGTAATTGCTTTTGGCATTTTACCAGGTAATTTTAATTTCGGCTGTCGTATACTCATTTTATAAAATTCTTGGAAAATTTAGCTAACGAATTTAATTACTTACGTGACAAAACAAGAATGACTACAAAAATGTAAATCAGGCAGCGAGACACCTAAGTAAAAAAATACATTCCTTTATCCTTTTGCATATCCATTCATGTCTCGATATTTTTTTAGTCACGTAGACCCTCGTAAAGACGATTAAAAGATTAAATTAGCTAATTGGATTAAATTAAAAATATTTTCTTTTTTTTCGTGCGTGCGTCAATGTAAATGAAAAAGGTACAAAATAAATAGACAAGTATTCATCCAGAATTCATTTATTTTCTTAAACAAATTTAATGAAAATTTGAATCCAATTTTTTAACTTTT
The DNA here is from genome assembly GCA_034695465.1 of Entomobrya nicoleti. Taxonomy (NCBI): domain Eukaryota; kingdom Metazoa; phylum Arthropoda; class Collembola; order Entomobryomorpha; family Entomobryidae; genus Entomobrya; species Entomobrya nicoleti. Next base: position 2,831 of record JAQFZG010000479.1, read on the forward strand.
ATCAAAAGTATAAACACAATTAAAAATTACTCCATCATCAATTTATAATACACTTCATCACATTAGAATCACACTTTATAAATTAAAAAGAATTATCTCACATTTTTAATTTTTCTTAATCTTTGGATGCTTATAGCTAACAAGGAGAAACACGGTTGTGTAAGAGTAATCAATTTTATAGGGCGACTTCTGTTCTTCTTCTTCATCCCCTTCCCCTTCATCCCCTTTTTTATCCCCCATCAACGGTGGAGGTACAACCTCATGACAATACTCTCCATAAGTAAAGCTTCCAATTAGTGGGGTCCTCGGAAACATTTTATTAAACAAGTGGCTCTCCGCGTGGGGCTTTCCATGCATCTTCTTCCCCCGTCCATTACAAACGAACATGAATCCAAAGCTGTTAGAGTCATTGGCCACACCCCCTTCCCTCTGTGGCACCAAACTACACCGTTCCTTCATCTAATTAATTAAAACCGTAATTAAAATCTTAAGTAATACATTTATTTAACTAATTTTAATTCTAATTTTCTAAATACCTTTTCCATTTTCTCCAAATTTCTACCCCGCATTGCATGGTCCACCAAAGCGATTGTGCTCACTCTCAGCACCTCCTTTTCCCCGTAAATCAAAATCCCTGCGGCAATAATTGTATCACTCTTCCCATCAACTTCATCCTCCGTCTCGTCAGGTACTCCACCAATAAGTACATCTGCATGTATACCCCCCGCCAGTGCCACATGGGAATTCTCCTTCAAATACTCCAAAACTGACCTCACAGTCAAGGAAGACCTTTGCTGGGGCTTGTGCAGCAAAACAATAGCTTGGAGTGTTTTCTCAATCTCGTCAGTAATTCCCAGTAATCTCCTACAAGTGTCGGGAGTAACCTTCCAAAAAATACATTGTTTAATTAAAAACTTAACTAATCAAATGGACTCATTAAAAATTTAAATAGTTAGTTATTAACTTACAGGTATCTTCTTGGACCACTTATTCTGCTGGGGTGACACCCTAAAAAATTTGATGTTCAACCCAGCCACCTTCGGAATGCCCAAGCTGCTTAGACAAGGCAGCTTCTGCCTTTCCAGTTCAAATGAGGTCTTCTGCTGCCCTTTCAACGTCATCGCCCTTTCCTCCCCCGCATTTCCCTTGGGGGATGATGTCCCAACGATTCCACAAGCTAGACATGTGATACATGGAATTGTTCCCTGGATTCTACCGAGGGCCAAACTCATTATCTCGTTTGGGGGTTCACCTTCCTCTAAAATAAAAAAATAAAACAATAAAATTAAACTGTCTTCAACTTCAATTAATTTTAGTCATTAATTGTAGTTTAATCTTACCATTCTGCAAGTGCCAATCAAATCCCTCAGTAGCAAAGCTAAATAAACACTGCGCCTCATCCCAAGAGTCCGCCACAGTTTTCCCCACTTGTTCCCTTATCCCCTTCACAAACTCATCCCCAAAGTGCTCATTATTGGGATGCCTTATCTTTTTAATTGTCTTGAACGCCCTTCTCTTCTTGTTCTTCACGTACATGAAGTACCCCCCATTTCCACTTTCCACCAGTTCCTTCGCCTCCGCAGAAATATTATTGGGGGGATCCGGATCCCTACTGTTGTTATTGTTGAAGTACTCGAAAGCCAATTGGTCGTGGGGTGTATAAGGATGGAGAAGCACGGTAAACGGCTTGTTTTCCCTTTGCTTTCGAACAATCTTCCCAATTTCCGACCACTGCTTGTTCACCAAGCTGGCGTGGAGGAGGAGATCGGGGAGCCGGAGATGTTGGAAAATTCCTTTGACAACTTCATACTGAGAGGTAAATACTGGAGGATGTAAAATTGCGTGGGTGGAGGTGAGGGTGGTGTCATCCTCCACATTACCATCCCCCTCCTCCTCACATTTTATCTTTTTAATTGCAGTACTTAATTCACTCATTTTTTTGGTTGGTTGAAAATGGCGTCTTGAGTAATAAAAAATTTGCACATATTTTCTTTCTGCTGAATTGAATGGAATGCTAAAAAAACATTGTGAGTATTGCGGTTGTGGATGCACAGAGAGATGACAGATGATCTTGTCTTGTGTTTTAACTCTTTCTTCTTCTTCTTCACACCTACCCATTCAACCAATGAGAAGAAACCAAAGCCATAATGCACGGTGTGTATATGGTGTGGTGTATCAACGTTGCCGAGCAATGGACCAAAACAAACATTAAAACATATGCATTTTTTTAAATGCATGTACATTTTTTAAAGCATTTTATGATTTTGTTTAAAAATTAACTGGTATCCTAATTAATTGAAGCAATTAAAATTAGGGGAAAAAGTGTGAGTGAAGTAGTGCTTTAAATAGAAGTGAAAGGAAAAAATATGAGTCTACAAAATTTACTGGAGATGGAGGAGATTTCAGGTAAAAAAATAGGTAATTGAATGATTAAATGTTATACATTTTTTATAATTTAATTTTTTATAATTTTGTAGCTGGGCCGCTGCCTCCCAAGCCGAAACCAAGACCAATGCCGAGGGGACCACCAAGACAGGGGATCCCTGCTTTTTCTCAGGCAACTGGGAAAAGAGAACGAGCTATTGACGATGATGGTGAAGATGGTGGAAATTATGACAAAGTCATGTCAATTTCGCCATCGGGATCAGGTTCAGGCTCACCAGGTACGGCGGGGGTGGGGGCAGGAAAAAGGGTGGCGTTCACGAGAAGTGCAACGAATTCATTTGATAATGACGCGTTTATTGGGGAGGATGACGATGATGATAACTCTAGTGCAACTTTTACGATTGAAAATGAAAAAGGGGGAGGTGGTCAGAGATCAGGGGCAGAGCCATCTGTGAAGGTAATCAAGAAACCGCCCATTCCCAAACCGAAGAGAAGGGAAAGGTCTCCGCCGTCGCCTCCTCCCACGCAAATTGCGAAAGGGAGGGGGAAGGAGGATTACTTGGCGGTGGATATTGGGGAGGAAGAGGAAGGAGATGGAGGCGAGGAGAAGGTGGAGCAAGGAGGGCCACAAGCAGTGGTGGTGGTGGAAGGAGAACCGGAAGTTGATAGTGACAAAGCTTCTGTGACATCGGGTTCGGTGATTAGTGGTGGTGGGAGTAAGCAAAGTGTGAAATCTCGATTTGGTAAACTTTTTAAAGTGAGTAAAAAGAAAAGTAATGATGATGGTGGTGATGTAATAGGTGAAGGGGGAGGAGGAGAAGGAGAGAAGGTGACGCCCGGAAGTGAAGGTGGTACTTTTGGTAGTGGGAGTAGTGAAAGTGAGAAAGGAAGGAAAGGTAGTCTGTTTGGAAGTCGATGGAAGAAAACCTTTAGTAGGTCAACTTCCAAACCCGTTCCGGAAGAAGATGAGGGGGATGACGGTGAACCGGAAGTGAAACTGGAAGTTAAGAAGAAAAGGGAAAAGTTTTCCAAGAAGGATGGGAAAAGGGAAGATACCAGAATTTTTATTCCGGAGACTACTGGACAGGTTGAAGAGAAGGAGGAGAAAGGTGAAAAATTGAAGAAGAAGGAGATGGAACCGGAAGTAGAGGAGTCTTCAGAGGAAGATGATGGCGGAAGGGAGCATTTAAAAGTGGAACAAGAGAAAAAGACGCAAAAAAGGTCTCCAAAATTTAAGCCACTTGCCAAACTGGTAATTAGAAAAGGTAAAGAGAAAAGTGGAACTGTAAAGAAGAAGGGGACACCACCACTGCCGGCATCACCGCAAGTTAAAAAGTTTACTTCCGGTTCTTCTGGTTCATCTGGTGAAAGTGAAGAGGAAAGAGGGGATGGTGACGGCCCCACTACTTCTGCAGGTGAAGGCCAAGGTCAACAAAAGTCAAGGTCCCCATCTCCCAAGAAAAGGAAACAAAGAAGAAAGTCTTTAGTTCAGCAACCAGAAGTTGTGACTGACTCGAAATCTGGAAAGGATTTACTTTTTGGGGTGACCATTCACTGTAGTGACTTGTTACCTTTGGATCCTAATGTGATTCATCCAGTGGTAAAAGTTACGGTTATGTACCAAAATGGTAAATATATGAGAAAAGGCGGTGGAGGTGGGAATGGGGACGCCCAAATGTCGCCTGCCAACACTGGAGGGAGGTCATCAAAGTCAAAATCTACTAGAAGGAGAAGGCGTGAAGGTGGTGAAGATAAGGTGGAAGAAGGGGAGGAGGAGGAAGATAACAGTGGGGACAAGATAACCACATCAAATCTTGGAAAAGCTGTGCTCCCAATAATGACTCAACCTTGTCAAGCCCGGCAATCAATTCCGACATTTGCCCCAACTTGGAATGAGCTCCTTGTTTTTGAGGAGCCTTTCAAGCGGTTCACCAAAAAAACGGGATCTCAGGAAAGTCCAGATAAACAGCCAATTGTCTTTTTTGAAGTTATGGACTTTCTTCCAATGAGCGGTCCATCATCGGAGGGATCCCACCATAGTGGAGGAAGTGGCTCCAACTTTCATGGGAGTGACCCCGGCTGGTATAAAGTTTGTTGGGGATTTTTGAAACCGATTGGAGCCAATGGATATTTAAATCTCAACCGGAAGTTGAGGCTACAGCTGTACAAACCAGTAAAAATGAGGAAACTTCCAAAGCCAAAGCAAAGTTCCGCACCGGAAGTGTATTTATGGTGGAAGGGGAATGTAAGGGAGAAGGTTACCACCACATTGTGGGTCACCCCAAAGGGTATACTCCCACCAGAAACGAAGAGCGCCAGCCTCCGACAATTATTATCAATGAGGAAGGAACAGCTCACCCAAGCCATTTTGGATAGTCAGCTAGCCCCAAAAACCGGAAGTCGAGGGAGAAGAGGTTCCTCCTCCGCCAGTCGTGACATTTATGACGATTATTCTGAGAATACTCCAATTTGGAGCAGAATTTCTGGACAAAGTTGTAAACCTCCGAATAAACTTGTCGCGACACTGCCATCCTCTCAAATTGAAAGCCTCAATATTACAATTTCCGGTAACGTTTATTGTCTGAAGTTTAGCCCATGTGGGAATTTTCTGGCGGCAGCACTGGACACCGATGACCTTCACGTCATACTCATATTTGGAGTGCCATCCTGGAAATTGTTAAAAACTTTAAAAGGACATCATGGCCTTATTTATGAAGTGACTTGGAATATTTTAGAGGATGAAAAGCAGAATTTTTGCAGACATTTTTTGGCCTCGGCTTCCAGTGACGCGACGGTCCGCATTTGGAAAATGGAGGATGGCAGGGTCAAGACGCTGAAACTTTTTAAGGTGCTCTACCATCCCAGCTATGTGTACAGTGCGAGGTGGCACCCATGGAGTAATTATCCAATGTTGTCAAGTTGCTTACTGGCGACAGCTTGTTTTGACTGGGTTATCAGAGTGTGGCTTATCCAACCGGATGCAGGGGAGGAGGCGGAAGAGGAAATTAAAAAGAAGAAGAAAAGGGATACGCCATCAAAGTTGCTTAGAAGTCAAGGTCATCATGATGCTTCTCCAATTATTTTGGTAAGCAAAAAAAATCAATTAAATTTTAAATTAGTGTTTGAATTGCAATTAAATTTAACTTTTTAATTATGTTCTAGTTGGATAAGCATAATAGCTTTGTAAATTGCCTATTATTCGATGCCGAGGGTCACCACATGTTTAGTGGAGACGGGACCAGTTGTCTTTTAAAATGGAGCTGTGGACGTGGTGCGAGGCCACCCCTGAAGAAAAATAGTTGGCGACTTGAAAAGTAAATTACTTTAATTCAAGTGCCAATTAAAATTACAATTAAAAATTAATTACGTAATTTTTTTTAGAGATGTGAAGCTCCACTCCGCCTCCATTCCAATAAACTCCCTATCCCTCCATCCCTCCGGCTCCCGCCTCCTAGTCCACCTGCGTGACAATCTCCTCAAAATCCTTGACGTTGTCACCCTAATTCCCTTACAGTCCTTCCCCGGCTTGGACAACAGTTCCCTCCAAATTCGCAGCTGTTTCAGCCCCTGTGGCAACCTCATTTTGAGTGGAAGCGAGGACGCCACCCTTCTAATTTGGGATGCGGACACTGGAAAAATTCTGCAAATTTCACCACAACCTCCAAACTCTTTAAGCTCTTCATCAAAAAACTGTTACGTCGCTTGTGTGGATTACCATCCATTCGACTTCTATGTCGGATTGGGCATCGCCTCCAAAATGATAAGTGAACCGAGCCCAGTGCTTATCCACTTTTATGAAGCCCCGCAAAGTCAAAAAGGCAGTTTACAAATGAATTATCCAATTTTGAAGAAAACTGCTATGAAATTTCGACAAAGTATTGAAAAGGATGAGAGTTCCCTCCAACACTCGCATCACCCTCCAACAAAGCGGGTAGACAGTTCGGAGAAATTTATGGCGATAATTAAAAAGTTGGACACTGCACTCTACTTTGCACAGCAGAGAAACAAAAAGAGGAGGAGTGAGGCGACAACTTCAAATTGCATCCAGTACTCTACCAGTACTGATAATCCCTCCAAGGGGGAGGAGGAAATGGAGGAGGAGGGAAATGGAGGGAACTTGGCGATGGAGGAGAAAAAGCCTCCTAGAAAATATACGCAGAAAAGGAATAAAAAAGAAGAGAAGACAAGAACGGTGATAACAAGGCGACCACAAAGTGCCTCCCAAATTTTGGAGGGAAGTTCCTCCAGATCACCCTCCATCCCTCCGGGTGGCCGGAGAAGGGAAGGTTTTAGAAGGTCACATTCTTCCGGCACGAAATCAGACTCCGAGCAAAGTTATCAATTAAAAGGAGAAGATAAGATGGAAATTTTAGAGGTCCTTCCACCCAAACCATTGAAGAGACGATCAATTCATAAATTATAATTTAATTGTAAATTTTACAAAAATTAAATTATTTATTGAAAAGAAAAATTTGTACAAGTTACTAACTTAATTAAAGTATTTTTCACTAAATAAAATTTTAATCTGTTAGTCCCACAGCAAATCTTTGCCCTGCAAACCTCCCCTTAGTTTGCTTAGACTCGGAGAGTCTCACTCCATTATCAACAATTAAAGTTTTTCCAAAGGAAATGTACAGCAAGTCATCATTCTCATTTTTCAGCTTGCCCTCCAACTTCAGCGCGTCTTTCTTGTCCTTTGAAATCGCCACTATTTCTCCTCTACTCACCCCAACTTTAACTAAATCAAACAATTAAAAATTAAAATCTTAAATAATTAATTAAACTTAGACTTAAAATATAAGTATTTATCTTACAAGTTGTACTACTCTCCAACAACTGCCTAATGGACTGCAAGCTCAACGCCCTTTTCACCACTCCCTCCGTCCCTCCATCCTCCTCCTCCCCTTTCATCTTACTCTCTCCTCTAATCACCTCCATACTTTTAGAATGAACTGCCTGCACCGCATGCTTACTCGCCTCCACATCCACCCTCTTCATCAACTTTATCTCCCCCTCCGTAAACCCAATCTTCTTCTCCTTCTTACCCTTCTTCTTATCTTTCGGAGGATGATCCCTCTCATGCTTCCACTTTCTCCCACTCAAATGCTTTATTTTACTTGTGCTCACACTCACATCCACCTCCTCCACCTCCCTCCTCACCCTCCCCAACGCTGCTTCCACCTCCAATCCACCCCCACCTCTCTCCTCCTTCTTCTTAGGTGACAGTGGCGCCTCTACCGGTGGAGGCTCCAACCCCAAAATTCCATAAGGCTCCTTTTTCTTCAACAACCGCTCATTTCTCTGCTGCAGCGTTTCCGGTCCCCCAATAAAATACTTACTCTTCAGCTTATCCACCACCTTCTCCTTTGCTCCCTCTCCATAAGCCACCGTCGCAAAACTCCCAACCTCCCTCACCCCCATCCCCCTCTCGCCCTCTGCAAGTGTCGGTCTCACACTCCTCGTCTTCCCCAAAATCTCCTCCCCTTCCTCTGGACTCAACGTCGAGCTACTTCCCGAACTACTCTTCTCCTCATTCCAGTACTCCTCCTCAATCCCCAAACTACTATCCTCCGAGTCATCCTCATCATCTGGATGGTACCTTATATCCGGCGCCTCCTTCAATCCCTCCAAAAACTTTATCCTTTCTTTCTCCTTCTTCTCCTTAATTGTCACTTGTGGAATACTCTTAATTTCCACTGGTGTCCCCTCCACCACATGTATAGCATGTCTCCTCTTTCCTCCTCCCCCTCCATCCACCTCATCTCCCCCCATCTCCACCTTCCTTCTCCTCCTTGTCCTTGGCGTCAAATACATTATCTTTCCGCCCCTCCCCGTTTTCTTCTGAACTTCTCCCTCCCCCACCAAAATAATCACACAAGTCAGTATCCTATCCAGAAAATCATAGACGTCATCATCCACCCGATCCACTAATCTCCAAAAATGTCGTTGCAGCTTCCTCTCCACCCTCTCATTCTTCAAATTCCTTTTTTTCACAATCACCCCAATATTCCGATGCATTCTCCTGGTGATGATGTGAGCAAATTTATCTGTCAACGTTTTCCCAGGCATGCTCTGAACAAATGATTTGGTGACCTTTACAATGGGCGGCCTTGGAACTGGAAGCCTCTTCAAAACATAGTGATCCTCACCCTGGACCACAATCCCGTGAAAAATTGTAAAGCAGACAACCTCCCTCCTCTTATTTGTTATTGTGGAGGGAACAAAGTGATCAATTGGAGGGGCATCCCTCATGCTCAACATGTTACTCTCCCTTTCTATCTTTGACCGCTTGCGACGAAGTAGCTTCAAAACTGACATTTCTTCGATGTGGGGTAAGCCAAGACCTCTTTTGAGGCGGAGGGTGATGAGAGTTCGGGTTTCCTCGGGGGAGGGATCTAGATAACCGGCTACACGGCGCTGGATTTTGGTGGGATTTCTTCGCCTTCCGGGATCGTCTTCAAATTTCATGCCCCAGTCGCCTCCCTCCCCTACTCCGCCAGGGGGAGGGGGGTGCATGAAAGTGACGAGATTTTCTGAGCTGCTAGAGGATGAAGAGGAGGAGGAGGATGATGATAAGTTGAAGACACCCCCTCGGGGTTGGCTAAGAGAGGAATAGTCTTCTGGGCGGAAGGTAGTTAGTTTGAGGAGCTCGTCGGAGAGAAAGGCGAGCATTTCGTGGGTGGGCATTCGTTGAAGTTTTCGAACAGCTGAGAAAAAAGTCATGTTGACCATTTGGGCCATGACTTGGTGGAGGAATTGAATGTCGATTAGGTCGTTACGGTACTTTTGGAGGAGGAGCACTTGGAGGGCTACGGCGGAGAAGGAGGTTGGCTTGACTTTGTGGCGAAGGATTGGGAGAAGGAGCTTGAGCCATCTGACTTGGTTCACTTTGAAACGGAGAAGATTGGAGAATTGGGTTTTCACGTATTCTTGGCAGGCGTGGACATACTCCATGTTGTTCTCGACCACTTGGTAGATTTCCGAACGGATGGTTTTGGAGGAGCCTTGTTGGGAGGGGGCGCCTTCTCGGGAAACAAAGGTGGGTTCGTTGATGGTGTATCTTTGGAGGTTAATAGGTACGGCGTGGGTGGAGCCATCCACTTTTTCTGAGGGTGGCGGCGGGGGTGGAGGTAACGTGTACTGTTGATCTTGGAAGGTGGCGTACATCATTAGAATGTCATCACTTCGTGGAGGGACCATGGGGGAGTTTGGGTCGGTGTCGGTGGGAGTCACTTTTTTGCCGGAACGACAGCACCAAATATTGGACCGCTGGCCGAAATAGAGAAGGATTAGAACCGGGGTGAAGTTGGCGAGGAGGCCAAAGTAGAAAAGCCAACCGAGCGAGTTACGCTCCCAGTAAATAGAGGGGAATAGGTATACATTTACCATCATTGGGACTAGGAAAATCTTGGGGAAAATTAAAAGTTAGCAATTTGCTAATTAACTTTTTAAAAATAAATTGGAGCGGTGAGTTGAGAGCGAGTAAAAACTTACAATTATTGTGGGAATGACGACATATCTAATTTGGATTTGGAAGAGGGAGGGTAGCGGACGTTTAATCATTATTTCCAGATCGGCGAGAAAGGGGGCGAAGCCGTATAAATAAACGGCGGTTATTAGCTCCGCGAGGACCATTACGTAAGCGGCTAGAGCGCCGCCGAAAATATTTTCCGAGGCGAGGACGGAACCACCTTTCTAAAAAAAAAACAAAATAAAAATGAATAAAATAAATTAAGTGAAAAATTAAAAAAACAGTATATAATTTTATACCGTGAAGAAATAGGGAGATAACACAACAAGCTGTATGGTGAGTAGTAAAAGTATCGTGGTTTTTTTCCGCTTGACTATCGTCAAAGTTGTGCCTTTGATTATGTGACCGTGTTCAATCCAACGGAGAATTATATCCGCAACTATAATCTAAAGTTGATAGTTGATTTAAATAAATCAGTAGTCTTTAATTTATAATTTTTAATTGATATTTATGTATAATTTGTTTTACCTGAGACCACATTCCATAAATGATGAACAAAATAAAAAAGATAAATATGAACACAACCGTGTTCCCTCCCAGTTTCAGGAGAGCTCCAGAAAAGCAAACAAAACTAATTCCTAAACCTTTAAAATCAAATTAAACCGGAAGTAAAACATCTTAACTGCACAAATTGCATACAATTTAAAAAATATATATTCCTTTTTTTAAATCTTACGTTCATAAAAAACATGATAATGACTATCATCCCCAGTCAACTCCCCAACTATCCCAATCTCACAAAACAGCACCAAACTAGATAACAATCCAAACAGAGCAGCACACCCGCAGATCTTCCAACTTATAATATACGTCATCCTATAGTCCATCGCAATGTTTCCCGAAATAAACCAATGAAAACCATAGCCTATTCCCAAAGTACTCAATACCATATCAAAAGCCTCACTCCACAACTAATCAAATCAGATTAAAAATTAAACTCCTTAAAAACCATAAGATATAAAATTAAAATGAATCATTAAAAAATTACACTTAAAGCTGACACATGATCTGTATTAATTTCCACTATGTAATGAGCAGTTTGATAGATTGCCCCTCGGGCGCAAATTTGATGTAAAAATATAATCAGGATTAAAGTAGGCAGGATAATTGAGTATCTTAAATATCTCTGCAATTAAAAATAGTTCAATAAAACTATAATATTTTTTAAGATTTTTAAATACTTAAAATAAAAGTGTCAATAAATTTGTTATATTAATTAACCTTCATCATCCTCCCACTAATATTATACTGCATCGGAATCAACGCAAACAAACAAACGAGAAAATAGGCCGCCAACAACTTCCAATGCACAAAAGTTAAATCCTTCCCAGTAATCCAATTGCTATCCAACATCACCTCCCTAAAATACAGCTCCACACTAAAAATACTCACAAGCTCCTCCGGCCTCGTTCCATTCAACTTTGTAATATTCTGCGCCTCCCCCCTCTCCCTCCTTATCAGCCCCTCCTCCCTTTCCAACACCTCATACGCCAAACACTTCATTCCCTCCGTCCAAAATCCACACTTGCCCGGACTCGCCACCACACTTATCACACTGTACAACAGCGAATACGCGAGATACACACTTCTCGAACTTCCAAAAACAATACAAACGTAAGCAATTGCATAGGGGATCCCTTTAGCAAATGGATGAAGTCTGGCGAAACCCGCAGGTCCGTGCAACGAGTACTGCCCCAACACCATTTCAAAGTAGAGCAATGGCTGACCCACCCCCGCAATCATTAAAATATAAGTGAGTAGAAAAGTTATTCCTCCGTTGGCGTAACAAGCTTGAGGAAACCTCAGAAAATTACTGGCGCTACAAAGCAGTGCTAAATTTGCATAAAATACTTGACTATCACTTCTCCAATGGGCGGAGTTAGTGCTTTCATAGGTTTTCCGGTGATGGGGAACTGGACCTGTTGATCCTTGACCCTCTTCTAAAGCTGGGGTCACTCCAAATTTAAACTCGGCCAGACGGACTTCCAACCTTCGATGATTTTCATAGTTGGTACTGTACAATGGGAGCTTGGTCACTGTCAAGTATTGATTCTTCCGAAACCACATGTCTTTTAAATTTAAAAAAATCAAATTAAAATTAAATCCTAATTAAACTATTTTTAATTAAACTCACATTTAAACTTAGGCTTTCCACTCTCCTCATAAATCTTCTGCTCAATTTCCAGCGTCCTGTGCCACTTTTGGATTTCCATTTCAATGTCATAATTTCCTGGTCTTTGGCCCAGTGCACGGATAGCCTGCTGCAGTTTATTTATCAGCTCATCTTCCCCCATCCCCTTCATCTTCCTCGGGGTAAAGTCATCCCACTCTTCTATCATATCACTATCCTCATCCTCCCACTCACACCAACCACAAAATTTAGCACAACATCCTGTTGAGTAGCTCCTGCTGGCTGAGCTCCTCCTTCTCAATAAAGCTTTACTTCCGGTTCCGCTACCAACACTTGACTTTTTTCTTCCGGTTGACCTCCTTTTAAATTTACCAACTGCTTTAAGCTTTTGTGCAAATTTTCCCGAAGACCTCGTATTCTCCGGATTATCCGGAGAGTCAATTCCTCGGATTCCACCGCCTTCACTTCCAGAGCTTCCGGAGGAAGACCTCCCCATACTCCACGATACCGACTTGCGCTTATCTCCATCATGATAAAATATCCTTTTCCCTGCGCGCACCTTTCCTAATGTATTATAGGTCGCGGCTATTAATGGATCATGAGCCAAATCCGTGGATAAATTTAAACTCATAATTATTTTTTTAAATAAATTAAAAATTCAATAATTACTTTGTTCACTGTTCACCAAAAAAATTATAATAGTTTTTTTCACTTCCGGTTTGACCTCAACATCAACAAAAAAAGGACCATCAATTTGATGCGTGGATGGTGAAGAAGGTGGGTGGGGGTCTTGTAACAGGTTTCTATAGATTTTTTCCTGTTTAACCAGCTGCCTTGCTACATTTTTTTGGAATTTTTTTAATCTTCTTTTAAAAAACTTTTTTTCAAAAAAGTCACTTGATTTTTCCAAATAGAAAAAAATGAACAATTTTGATACTAACTCAAATTACCTCCCCCCAGGGGATGAAGACTTCACCCGTCACTCTTTTTCCAAAGCTACTGTAAAAATGACTACTCCTGCTGCGCCACCTCCAAATCCAAAAGAGGACCCCACAATGCTTCATTTCTCCAGCCGATGGGATCTCTCCGACCTCCTCTCAATCAACAAGCGAATCATTTTCGTGAGAAACTCCCAAACGAAAATCTTCCAAGGGAAGATCATCATGAGGAACCAGTCTGCCCGCTTTGTCACCTTCAAGATCCGTTCCAACTGTCCCTCCAAGTTCCGTATAAAACCGGACTATGGGTTCATTCCCCCCTGGAAGACCCTCGACGTCATTGTCCGCACTACCTCAAGTGTTCAAGAGTTCAGCCAACTGACGCTCCACTCGTTTTGCGTGTACGCCGTCCCAATTTATGATAAAAGGCAGTTGACACCAAAGAGCCTGGCAGTTCTCTGGAAAAGTCACGGCAGCCGACTATTCCCATTTCCGGAAAAGGCGGTGGAGAATCATGTGATTAGCCAGGTGCTTCCAAGGAATGATAAGTACTATGATAACTTGCACATCATGGGTCGTGTGCCAATGTTGTGGGAGGAGACCCCAAAACAAGAAGAATTCTTCGAGGAACAGTCCACTGACATTGATGAAAATTATTTCAATTTGAATTGGCCTCAACCTTATTCCACTTGTTCGGGTGGAAGAGCAGGATGCTTGGGTGGATGCGTGGGTGGTGGTGTTGGAGGTGGCGTCGGTGTCTCTGAAGAAGATGAAGACAATGCAGCGCTGCAAAGGGCTTTGGAAGACTGGCAGGAATTGGCAAGTAAGGTGACCAGTCATACGGAGCAGTTGGTTCAAAGGACTAAGATAACTGTGGTCGCTATTCTTTATGGGCTTTGCTCTCTGATGGTATGTTATGTTAGTTGGAAATCTGGAATGGTCAAGCTTGGTGATGGTGGTGCGGGGGCGGCGTCTGCTGAGAACGGTGATCAGGGCTCTTCGTGGTGGCCTTCATATTTTTCCAAGTTTAAAATTTGGAACTAGAAAAAAAAATGTGAGAATAATTTTTGAAAAAAATAAATGTAAATTTTAATGCAATTAGAAAAAAAACTATGTCATTATTTAGTATGATGAAATAATATGGTGGGGAAATGAATAAAAAATTGATGTATCTCTTTTGGTTATTTTTGAAGATAAAAACATTTTGACGTTTTATTCAATTCATTTTTTTAGCGGTATGGTATACAGTAAAACGATTTTGTAATTAAGTTTAATTCCTAACTACATTAATTACTACTTAAGAGAGATAAATTGAAGTTAACTAATTGAGATAATACGAGAGACGAGATGATACGATACGTTAACGGTTTTTTTTCTGCAAACTAAATATCTTAAAAGGTAATTACTAGCTAACTTAGCTTATTATGTAATTTATATACTGGGAACGGTAGTTTATATCCTAGTTAGCTTATATGAACAAGTTTTTATTTGTAATTCAATCTTAATTAAAATTTGTGTATCGCTACTTTAAATAGTGATGCTAAAAATACATTTTTTTTTTCGGTGTGTAATTTTTCTGGAAAATTAAGAAAAAAGTACACAATTATTTTTTCTTTATTTTTTGTAAGGTAACCGGTTTAAACGGGTAATTTTATAGATAACGATATCACTTTTTATACCACCCACGCACCGCACCTCACTGGGGATAATAAAAAATTCATTTTGACTATTTTTAATGATAACTATAAAATATTTTTTTATAAAAATTATTAACTTTTTAAAACGCTAATTTTTTCGCGAAATTGAAAATAATTTACAAACTTGATAAATAGTAACAATAATTTTTAAAAAATGAATTTTTAAAATGAAAAAAAAATTACTGGCTTTTAATTTTATTTTTTTATTTTTTTTACTCCAATTTCAACTTTGATAGTGACTCCTGCTTCTCCTCCGTCTTCACCACCACCGATTTTTTATCTCGGAACTCGCGAGGTGGATAATTTTTGGGTAGACGTTCGGCCACCTCGTCGGCGAAAAGTTTGGCAAAATCAAGAATTCTGGATATTCTCAGCTGAGCTTCATCATCAGTTGACGGCGATCCAGCTCCATCCACGCCTTCCCCAATGTTAAAGAGATTATCAAGCAGCCTCCTCATTTCCTGTTGGGTTTCATCAGCGCCATAAACCTTCACACAAAAAAAAACAATTCAAAAATTAAAAATCAAATTGATTATTTTTAATTATAATTAAAACAAAAATGTTTATCGGCTTACCTGACAAATCATTTTTGGGATATCCCTTATCTCCACACAGTCGCCATACAAAATACAAGTGAATATTAAGTACGGACGAATATCAATCTCAGCATCGAGAAATTCCTCCGCATCCACAACCCCCTTCTTGTCAGTATCCTTATCATTCTTTCCTTTCTTTTCCAACTTTTCCTTCTTGAAGCTATTAAAAGCAGCTTCAACTTCGGGCACCACAGTGTCCTCTGAAGACACATGGAAGAATTCCCGTTGAAACTGGAAAAAGTCCATTTGATGATGACGTGTTGTACTCTGGTTGGTTGGGATTTGGAGGAGAAGGGCTTCGTACTCTTTTGTGGAGCCGGATAGCCCAAGAGCCTTTTTCCCTCGGTGAATACTTCTCAGCTTTTGAACTAGTTTCTTCTCGCGCATGGTGGTGAGGAGGGTGCCGTCTTCAAACTGGTAGTCTGACAAGGGAATCTGTAGTGCTCTAAAAAAATTAAAAATGTATAAATAATTTGTAAAACTTACAAAAATTATTAATAATTAAAATTAATTTTTTCCAGCTTACTTTCCCATCACTTTTCTGACATTCTCAGCGAAAAGCGCAGAGTCCTGTTTCTCTTCCTCGTTGGGCACGTACACAGGTAAATACTCTATTTCAATACGGTTGAATAGCTGGGCGAACGTGTACCAAATGTTTCTCGCCCTAAAAATAAAAATAACTAATTAGCAACTTTAATTACAAATTTAAATGTAGTAGTTTTTTAAAGTACTCACGCTGGAGGTCCATCAAAAGTCCAAGAGCATCCATCAAAATTATTAGGATAGCGGATAAGCACGGGCTGTACAGGGACCTGAGGAACGAACGCGCCAGGCTTGAACTTTATGAGACTAGAACGGTTTGCACAGGTGCCTTCCGGAAATATGAAAATCTAAAACAAAACCTCATTATTAAATTATGTTAATTAAACTAATTAAATACTTTAATTAATTAATTGATTAGCTAGCTCACCTGAGGCATCCCATTTCCGTGATAGACATCCTGCGCTCTTTGTTTTAAAACTTCCATCGTCTGCCTTCGGCTCCCTTTGCTTTCCCTTGACACGTACACAGCTTGTGTGAAAGTGACAAGCCTTCCAAACACAGGGATATCCTTCGTCGACAACTTTGCCACAACACTTGGCGCCCCCAACAGTATAACCGCAAAAGCATCAAAATAGCTCGAGTGCGGTCCCACAACAAAGATAGGAGCTTCCTCAGGCTTCGCCCTCTTCCCAGTTTCCTTAATCCCCCAAATGAATCCCGCGCTGAAGACAAACGACCGCATAACAATGTTAGCAATTACCCACCTCACACATCTCCTCCATTTCGAAAATGGGCGACTCTGGCTCTCTTCAAATGTCACTCCGCACATCCCAATTAGTACAAGGAGCAGCGCAACAGTAAGGGATACCGCCATCATGACCACTTTAATTGGAAACAGGGTGACACTCAAAAGCCCTATTTTGACTTTATTCCAAAAGGTGAGCTCCACACGATTATAAAAAGGGTTCGGGTGAGCTGTTCGCTCCTTTTCCTTCATTTCCACTTTATCTTCTACGAGAACCACCCTTTCCTTTTCCACATGCTCAACAACTTGCGGGGCCACCACTTCCACTTCCGGTGCTTCTTTTGGCTTCACCTCCTCTTCCTTAATTAACTCCTTCTCTAATCGTTCACTCAACTCCTTCTCAGCTTCTCTTTCAATTTTTAAAATCTTCAATTCTTCTTCTTCCTCCACCACCTCCTTCCTTTCATTCTCTTCACTTTTCACTTGACTCCTCTGCTGCTGTTGTGATAACTTTGTTCTCTGGTGACTCTGACTTCTCTGCACTTTGACCTTCTGCTGCTTCTGCTGCTGCTTGAAGCGAACCCTCTCTAAAATCGCCTCCTCCGAGTAGTAGTCCTCCTCATTAAATGGGAAGCCATGTCTCCTCAGGAAATTTGTAAATGTGAAGTACCTCGAGTCTGTACTGATGATATCATCGTGATCAGGGTCTGCGTCTCCTCCAGGATCCTCCTTTCCACTCAGGTAACTAGAGAGAAACCACCCAGAGCCTTGACCACCTCCTCCACCTCCCGGACCACTTGGTGCCCTTTTCTGATGAAATCCACTGTTTTCGTAGATACGCCAAAGGGGAGAGTTCCTCAAATTGGGGAACGTGATACCGATACCCCCAAGATTTGGAAGATTTGGGGTGGGAAGATTATGAAGAAGATTTAAATTGTTGAGGTAGTTCAACCCCAGTTGTGGAAGGGAAAAGGGAAGAAGGTCGGCGTGAGGGGAGTCGTGGGGTAAACTTGAATTATTTCCGGTTAGATCTTCGGAATCCTCGAGCAAGTCGTTGGCTATGAGGAACTCGTCGTCTGAGGAGGACTCTTCGTGGTAGTGATGATGGTGGGGGAAGTGACCTTTGGGGGAGGGGGATAGTACCTCCCGTCCTGAGATAAGTGTCTGAAAAATAAGAATAAAGTGAAAAGGTGAAAAAACCGAGTGTTTTTATAGTTATATAATTTTCAAAGACAACACAGCAATTAAATATTTAACTTACCATTATGAATTTTGAAGAGTTAGGTGATCATTAAAAATAAACAATAATTTTGTTTTTTATTTAAAACAAAAATTAAATGTGTTGACAGGGCTGCGATGATAGAAGAATGTCCTGTTATCAAAGAAGGTAATTTAAGGAGCAACCTAGGTTTCTTCTTTTTAATTACACTTTGTCTTCAAGTTAATCTGCAAAAAAATAATGAAAAAGTTTAATTATTAACTTGGAATGCACATATGACCATTAAAATTATATTATAACTATTTAATTTTAATGTGGACATCAGACAGACCACATACCACATAGCAATCTATCTTGTTTAACATATTTCCTGTTTTTATTAAATAACATCTCGTAATGACTCAGTTTATAGTGCACTATTAAACTAAATTAAATTATTTTTTACTACTTTAACTACATATTTTAGTGTATAAAATGCATTTTACTAATTATTCGTCTAAAAGAATGGCCCATTGTCACGAAAAAACTTAATTACTTATTTTGTTTAATAGTTCATTCATTTTATAACTTTGAATGAATGCTGAAAATCGAATTGCGACGCAAATTTTTTAAAAAGGGCGCGCCCTAATTTGGAAAAAAGTTTTCCGATTAAAACGCAAAATAAAATTTATGCAAATTACTTTTTCACTTTTTTCTCATTGGCTTCTTGACATTTTATGAACGCATTTTTGACTCGAATCTTTACGGAAACTTTTTCTCGTTTTCCTTTCGTTTTTCTCGAACCAGAAAAATAAAAAATGCATTTAGATTCGTACCCGAAAACCGTGCATTCATGCGTGTTTTTTTTGCACTATCATCTTATCAAGTACATCTCTGCACGTTGTCTTCCAAAACCATTTGTTTAAAACTTGATGAAATTTTTGACACGCAGCCAATCCACCAAAAGAACAAAAGAGTCAAAATATGTAAATCTACTTCGCTCTTTAAAAAAAGAGAAAGGTTTTAGTTTTAACCTTGACACTTGTTGAACCCCTCTTTTCTACGCTATATTTTTTCTAAACACGCAATTTTCTCAAAGTGCCCCATTCAAATATTAATTTGCATAATTTTCTCCACTATTCACTACTGACCTGCTAATCAATCTTGACTAAAAAAAAGTAAAAGCACTTTGTTCACATTTTTCTCCTCTGTTTTTCCGTAAAAAATATGCAAATGAGTTGCAATTCAAAAAACCTGTCCTGTTTCTCGTTTTATTTTGTCGTATCTCGTTTCGAATCGATTCTCCGAAATACTAACCAACCAAACCACTTTGTAAACACCACAAAAATTCGTCCTTGCCAAAAAAATTAAGTGCAAAGCTATCTAATCAAACTCGTCATAGCTCAACACACAAATTTATATATTAATCAACCAGAATTTTCCAGAGACAACTTACCAAATAAATTATTACCAAACTAAACCACTCAACAAAATTGTTTTTTTACGTAATAAACTTGTTAAAATATAAATATAACACATAAACGTAGTACTCTAATTAATTATTCAACTAATTCTTCATTTAATTGTGATATGTCTAGTGGGTTGTGTCACTTGTGTCGTTTAACTGCTTCGTACTGAAGATGACTAATAAAATATTATTTTAGTCGGTGGTAGAGTCAAACATTAGTGGTGTGTGTATATTTTGCCTACTTGCTTAATAACTTGCTTTTCTTGTGTTTTTGTTTTGGTTTTTATTCCCTTTTCAACCGATAACAAGATAGATGTGAAGCCTAAATACCTATCTACCTACCTTGCCTTCTGTTCTGTCTAAAAAAATAGTAAATACATTTACCAGTGTGTATATTGCGTCATAAATACTAGTTTCATCTGTGTTCTGAGGCTGTAGAGTCTGAGGCTCTACAAACTTGTTATACTAAAAACCTTGCGTACGTGCATCTAAAGAAGCTGTGAGTCTTCCTTTTTTATGAGTCATCCTAAAAGAATGGGGTTGTCCATGTATTACGTAATTCAAAATATGTTAAACTAAGTTAACCGTTTAAATTAAACGTTTAAACAAAATACATATTCAATATATCTTATAGTAAATGTAATTCGTCAGATTAGTTTAAATATAATGTAAACGTAATATTTGAATGACCCCTTGTATGAATAACATACGTGTTATAAAATAGTAAGCAGTAGGAGATACGCTCTAGAATATAATGTGACTTTGATGATAGATTTTGATCGTATCGTACGATAGGGATAGCAAATATTTTGTGGTGTTTTTTTGTGTGTTAGGTTGTTCCTGTTTTGTTGAAAGACATTCGGGTGCCAACGTTACACAACAAGAGCGTGTACAAAAAAAAGTAAATTTGAACGAGTTTGCTATTCATTTTTATGGCATATAATGAATTATGTATGATGTACGCAACGTAACGCATTACATTACGATTATAGTAGTACAAAAAGCATGTAAAATATCTGTTTTGTCCAGTACAAATTTTTCGTACACATGCCAATTGCAAGCCAAAAAGCCAAGCCACACAAGCGGAACGAAATGGGTAGAATTAGTAATGAAAAATGGTTGCAATTAAATTATACTGAAAGCTCAAAGTGTGGAAAAATATGGTGTGAAAATATTTGTTAAGGAAAATAAGGGACTGTTCATATATTACGTTACAAATATGCTACTTTATGTTCAATAATTTGTTAACGATTTACTTTTAAACAGATTTATTTTTCGAAATAAGTGTGCTCGTTAAATATGGATGATCCCACTCAACGCCCGTATTCGATTTCTAAAACTGTATAAGAATTTTTGTACTGTAAAAATGAAAGTACTTTCAAAACTTTTACTCTTTTTAACTGCTTATAGTACAATATGTAATTATACCAAACGTTTTGTTTAACACTCTTTGCTTTACATTTTGACGCATAAAATCTTTTTTTATTTCTTAAAAGATTCCCATTCAAATTGCGTTAAAAAACGAATCCTAAACAATGACTCAACTTAATGTACATTATACATGCTTTCAATTTATTTTTTGCACGGCATTTACCTATTGTAAATTTTTTACACACTGCTTTATGCTTTTGTTCGACTAACAATGCATTATATGATATATGCTGTTATAAAATTGGCATAAGCGGCGGAAGTCGCATTGAACACGACGCATTAAAATATAAAAAAGTGGTACAAAGGCATATGCAGAAAAAAAATCTGCAACAATCATCAAGATTGCTACATTGCCATTTATCTACAACAACCCACATATAAGACGTTGACGTTTTACAATTTTGTCTGCAGATACTACATACAATACGTTATATAGTCATCATATCATCAATGTCATTTTTGTACAAAATATATATTCTCAAGAAAAGAAAAATTGTTTTGCAAGAGAAGCCAAGGGAGAACCTTGCAACTTGCAAATTCCCTTTTTATCCTTTCAGGCATACTTCCATGTGTTGTCTTTACAGAAGAAGGAAAGGCTAACGACTTAATATATATAACAGAGATTGAGATTCCTATACATATTTTTAGTCAAGGGTCCTTAATATTTAATACCTATCCAATTTTTTTATTACAGGTAATCTTACATTGTATCGTGTATCGTATCGTTCGTACCTCTCACCTGCCTTGTGTCAGAAAAATGCGACAAAAATCTGCTATTTTTTGCCCTTGTGCGATAATGGCATATAGCAAAGCTTGCATGCCGGTATTTTTTTTATTTGAAGTTCGAATATTTTGTTTCGAATCGATAGATTCATTTCACACACAAAGTTTGCAGCTCAGTTGTTAAAATGCTAAGATATGCTAAGAATTAAAGATGAATAGTGTTTATTCAGAAAATGTCAATGACGCTGGACAGCTATGAAAAAAGCAAGTAAATAAGATAAGCTAATGAATTAGATTCATATATGTATGCTGCTGTGTGTGATCTGATCAAAAGTTCAAGTCAAGTTAGAAAAACAACAAGGAAAACTTGTTCTTTTCCTTCAAGTAAACACCTTAATCTTAATAGTTCAATCCACCGGGCAAATAAAAATCCTTATATGATTTGTTGGTTAGCTTTGACTCCTCAAAATATTATATTTTTGAATTGAATGAATCATCGTCCAAAAAATTATTAAGATAATTGGTTTATTAAGAAAACGAATGACGTTAAAATAGTCTGGACAAAGGATAGATTTTTTAAGTTTAAAAAAGAAATAAAAAAGTAGAGTAAAACCCAATTGTAAAATATAATGAAGGATGATCATGTGAATGAGTCAATGTGCATTACGTTTATATTTTTAAGCATGCAACCCAAATCCATTTATATTTTCTCACACATTAAAATTTAATTTGGTAAAATTCATGAAAGTCAAAAGTGTGTTACGTAAAATACTTCAAAATATCCCTAAAAAAACTATCAGCTAAATAAAAACGTAGAATATTTACCTTTAAAAATAGAAGTATCCAATATTCTTCAGATATTTGTGAATAATATTTTTTTAATGCTTTTTCATTTAAAAATATATATTGGCACAATAAAAAAAATCAACTTAAACCATCAGTCTACTTCTTAGACAGTTTCATTTTTTTTATAAAAAATAAAATGTCAACGAAATAAACAAACAAATCCACCCACGCACTTGATTTCCTTAAAAAACTCACACTTCTTCTAATCCTTTAATACTCACAATTTTAACAGTTCTAAACTTTTATACCACTTTAATTTCAATATATTCCTTAAACGTCAACTGCCAATTTTAAATTAGACCATTTTATTAACTTTTAACAGCCAAAAAATTGTATTAACACAGCGAATCTACACTTCCTCTTCTTTTAGCTTGCTGTGCTATACTGGCTGATTGTACGATACGATGTACAAGAAGAAGTTTGTACAGTGTGCAAAAAATATAATAATACGTTATATCGCTTAATCTCAATGCTCATATATATTTATAAGGAAAGGGTTAAATATATGTTTATATATGGTTGTTAGATTGAAGATTCAAGTGGAAGTCGCTCGAAGGAGAAGAGACTACAACAAGAGCATATAAAAAAGCAACAGCGCAGCGCAACAGCAGCGTATATACTCACTATCTATCATGTATACAAGTTTATATCTGAAAAAACGACTTGAAAAATGGGAATGGAAAGTTAGATGAAAAAATAGTGGAATGAATGTATTGTGTAAATTGTATAAGCAAAACGCAGTAAAATATAAATATAAAATGGTTATATAGCGTGAGTGCGTGCTTAATAATAAAGCTAACGCGTATATATTCTTTTATGACTAAATTACAAACTCTATTATCTTTATTTAATGGGATATTTTTGTGAGCTCAATTTTTGGTTGATGGTTATATGCGATGTGTGGCCTTTTTTATTTAGTGGGTATATATCAAGTACAAATAATGCTCTTGTATTACTATTTTATATACAGATCTAATTAATATGCAGAGAATATGCATCGTTTCCTGATCAACTCTAATAAACAAAATAATTTGTATGTTGACCAAATCATTTTTTGAAAATCAGCCTGTCACTGAATTGCATAAACGTTTAGAAATAAATACTAAATTTCTTAAATTTAAGGAAATAGCTATTAAACAATGCAACGCCGTTTGTCAATTTTTTTGAACCGGTGTGACCCAAGAGAAAGATAAAATGATTACGGTTCCAGAATACACTGGTGTAGAGTTTCAAGTGGAAAATTTAGTTCATGTCAATACAGCTAATCAGTTTAGCATTTAGATGGATGCATGGATGGATCTTCGTGTCTTGTCATTTTCGGAAAGTTCCGTTTTCCAGATTGCCAGAGAAAACTCTTACCGAATTCCGGAAAAATACTGATGCTCGTTTAACCAAAGAAGATATATACTCTCTCGTATATAAATATTTATGCATAAGGTATATACACGTTGCCAAATACTTTTCATGGGGTAAAGTGAAACGACCTTCAGAAAAACAAAATATTTTTTTTCTCAAGTCATTGTCCTTCCTATAAATGTGCATAATTTAACGTATGTACATATTATATACCCCATGCATTTATTACCATCTTATCTTGGTAAAAATATTCTATTTAAGATCAAATCACTACTTTTTGCTTAGCCACTCCACTGATTACTTTACCAACCCAAACCAAACCACAAGAGAAAATTACTCCTTAATTACTAATTGCTCTCTTGACATTGATCTTCATTTTTTTATCAAGGTATTCACTGAAGGTGAACAGGAAATCTTTTTTGACAAAATAAATAATTTTAAAAATCAATCAATTAATCAAGGATAACTACTTTACCTGAATATTGCACGATGAGTACAGAAAAATTAATTAATTGTTAATGGGGCAAATTGAGAAAAAATGAATAAAAAACCACAAATTTACAACATAACCTGTAACGCTAATCCATTAAAACCGTGCGAAAAATTTTATACCAATTTTTCTCAGCTCACCCCAAAAAATTTATAGTCATCCGAGAATTCTTGAAGATGCAGCTTCACAAGAAATTAGACAAAGGATACCAAGCCATGCGATGCGCTTCAATGGTCTACCATACCATGAGCTGAGCAGGTGCTTCTCTGCAAAAAAAGATCAGCTGTTAATTTTCAAGGAGAACGGCTCCATCTGCAAACTGCACTTGATCAGCTTCACAACAAGTTACATTTGAAAAGATAACAATTTTTAATCTGATAATTTTTTTTTGGATCAAAGCTGCCTGTGTGAAAAAAGAAATCAGAACATCAGAACAATATGCAGCGAGAAAGGAGGACAGGGATCAGTCATCATCATCAGCAGTTTACTGGAGGGGAACTCGGCCTTTTGGACTTTCCCCATGATCCCTTAGCCAGCAAAAGGATAACCCCTTTAAACAGTCGCCAGCCTTCCATCTCAGTTTGTGGGGATCTTCCGTGTCTAGAAGAAATGGAAGGTCTGCTTGGACCTCGTGGCTTCAACAGTTTAAATTACGAGGACACGATAAGACAGCTGGACATTTATTATGGCATTGTGAAAAGGCAGATTTTGAGATATCAGAGTCCCACAAGTGGACTATTTCCGGTGCTCAGTGGTGACACGAAGGTGGGATCGATAAGGGACTCGATTTATTGTGCGGCGGCGATTTGGAGTTTGTACCAAGCTTATCGACGGATTGATGATGATCGGGGCAAGAGTCATGAGTTGGGGCAGAGTACGGTCAAGTGTATGAGGGGGATACTGCAGTGTTGGATAAGGCAGGCGGGGAGGGTGGAGGAGTTTAAGGGACATCAGTGTCCTCAGCATGCGCTTCATAGTAAGTTTGATTTGGGGACGGGGGATGTGATTTGGGGGGATGAGGAGTATATGCATCTGCAGATTGATGTGGTGAGCTTGTGGCTGATTTGGGTGGTGCAGATGACGAGTTCGGGGTTGCAAATGATTTATACGCAGGATGAGGTGAGCTTTGTGCAGAATCTGGTGTATTATGTGGAGAGGGCTTATCGGACGCCGGATTATGGGATGTGGGAGAGGGGGAGTAAGTATAATGATGGGAGTGCGGAGATACATGCGAGGTTAGAAGAAAAAAAATTAAGAGGAAATTCGTGAATTTGAGGAAATTTGTGAATTTGAGGAAATTTGTAATTTTGAGGAAATTTGTGATTTTGTGATTTGTGATTTTTTTGTAGTTCAATTGGAATGGCAAAAGCGGCACTAGAGGCAATAAATGGCTATAACCTTTTTGGTGACAAGGGAGCCTCGTGGAGTGTGATCTTTGTGGATATTGATGCGCATAATAGGAATCGAAGCATTTTTGAAACTTTGCTTCCTCGGGAGTCCAGTTCGAAGAATACGGATGTATCCCTAATTCCTGTGATTAGTTTTCC
Organism: Entomobrya nicoleti; assembly: GCA_034695465.1. Classification (NCBI taxonomy): domain Eukaryota; kingdom Metazoa; phylum Arthropoda; class Collembola; order Entomobryomorpha; family Entomobryidae; genus Entomobrya; species Entomobrya nicoleti. The sequence continues at coordinate 28,456 of JAQFZG010000479.1, forward strand.
AGCATTTGCGACCCATGACGAAGGGTTGTATACGCAGACGAAGGAGAAGATTGTGAGAAAGTTGAAGGGGGAGTATGGATTTAAAAGGTTTTTGAGGGATGGCTACAAGTGTGTTTTGGAGGATCCTCATTCCAGATTTTATCCGGAGGGGAAAACTATTGTAATTAAATTAAAAAATATTATAATTATATAAAAAAATATAATTGATATTTAAAATAATCCAAAGAATTAAATTTTTTAATCGATGTATTTCTTTTATGGTAGGATTTTGAAAACGTGGAATGTGAATGGCCCCTTTTCCATCTTTTTATGGTTATCGATGGAGTATTCAAAAATTTGCCTGAGCAGGTGACCGAGTACTGTGCTTTGGTGAAGCAAAGGTTATCCCGGGACTCAAATGGAGACCCTTTGGTGCCCATGTACTATTACGTGAGCCAGTCAAGTATGGAAGCAGAGAAGGCTGTACCAGGAAGCCAGTTTAGACAAGCAAGTAGTGAGGGAAGCTCCTCAGCAAATTTATTTTTATGGGGGCAGTCCATGTACATAATTGCTCAACTGCTGACCAGCGGTCTAGTTCATGTGAATGAGGTGGACTTGGTGAGGAGATATCTTCCAAGTTATAATCGACCTCGAAGGGCAGGGCGCTACTCGGCCTTTCAAGGAATCGCCAGTGATCTTGTGGTGCAAGTTGTGTTGATAGCTGAGAGCCAAAGGCTTCAGGCGATGATGGCCACTTACGGAATCCAGACTCAGACGCCTCACGAAGTGGAGCCGGTGCAAATTTGGCCACCTAGTCAGCTGGTTAAAGTGTATGAGCATTTGGGGGTGAATAAAAAGTTGGGACTGAAGGGAAGGCCGGGGAGACCGATTGGGGCGTTGGGGACGAGTAAAATTTATAGGGTTTGTGGGCAGACGGTGCTGTGCTATCCGCTGATTTTTGAGGTGTCCGAGTTCTATTTGAGTCATGACATGGCGCTGTTGATTGATGATATTAAGACGGAGCTGATGTTTGTGGGGAAGTACTGGAGGGTGAGTGGGAGGCCGACTATGGTGCTGTTGATTAGGGAGGAGCATATGAGGGATAGGAAGTTTAAGGAAATGCTGGATTTAATGGCGGAGTTGAAGAAGGGGCATTGTGAGGGGCTGAAGGTCAGAATTGGAAGGCTTCAGAATTTGCTGTCTTCGTCGTGCATTGGTAAGAACGAAATAAATAAAAAATGTTCGAAAAATAAAAAAAATGCTCGAAAATTCAAAATGTTCGAAAATACTTTTTTTTTGTCTTTCAGAACACTTGGATTTCATGAACATGGTGGACCCCGACTCCCTCGGTGTGAAACCATTCCGACAAGTGGTCCACGAATACTCTGGCTACCAATCTTTGACAGATGTCCCCAAAACCCTAATCTTCAATGAAGCCTGCCACGACTATAAAACCTTCAGCCAGAAGCCCACCTGGGAAATCCTCGAAGCATACAAGCATATCGACGGCTACTACGCTCGTTGTCAACTTCTCGGATTTCTTCTGAAGAGGGAAGGCCCCTCCTTTCAAATTGATGGAAGCTCTGTTCACGAGCACCTCGTAACGCTTCACGCCCAAGCAGGCATTTTACGAGTGTGGGCCGCAGTTCGCTACGCGTCCAGTCTCCTCTGCCAGTTGGTCGACAGCATTAGTCCGTACATAACTACTATACTAGTTAACGGGAAACAGTTAACTTTTGGGATGATTGGGCAAGAAGAGTGGGTGGTTGATAAGCCCATGAGCCCAGCCGAGATTAGGGATGCGGTCTACGCCAAGGTTCAGCCTCATGATGTGATCCAAGCGGTGCTTCAGCAGGAGACGGCGCTCTACTGTGGAAAGCTAATTGTCACAAATCCGGAGTTATTCGAAGGGATTTTGAATATTCGATTGGGGTGGATCTTGCAAGCTATTATACTGTATAAGGAGAATGCGGGGGGTGGTTGCGGGGGTGGAGGCGTGGGTGGTGGTGGTGGTGGATCGGGTAAAAAGGGTAGTCATCAAGATAACTGTGTGAGGTTAGAGCAGTGTAGTCCAAGTGAAGTGAGAAGACTATTGGAAGCAGTCCTTTCCATAAATTTTGATAACCCTGAGGGTCTTCATCATCATCATCATCATCATCAAGGGACACGTGTGGGTGGAGGGGGGTCATCAGGGGGAAAGTTGAGTGTTTATCAAAAGAGGCAAATTGAGGGATGCCTTTGTCGAGTTCCTGGGAAATTTTACGCGAGGGTTTGGCACATTTTGAAAAAGTGCCCAGGGGGGATTATTATGGCGGGGAGGTGTTTACCCCAGAATCCCACACTGCAGCATATGACCTTATCAGAGTTGAACTTTGCGTTAATTGTGGAGCAAATGTTGCACAGGATTGAGCATCCGGAGTATATTAACATTGTGATTGAGCTGTTGTGTGTGGTGAGCACCATTTTGCAGAGGAATCCGGAGTTGGGGTTTAGGGGCAGTTTGGATGTGGATAAGACGGTGGCTAGTGCGTTTAAAATGTTTCAGAAGGATAAGGGTAGGGGGAGTCAGGGTCAAGTGCAGGGGCTTCAACCGCAGGTGTCGGAGGAAGATAAGGAGAATGAGTTGTATCCATTTTTCAATGCGAGTACGGCGACTACTACTGGTTATCTGGCGAGGGCTGTGGTGAATAATATTTTGCAGGGGGATATGGGCTTGCAGCAGCAGCCACCTCAGATAACAACGGGGGAAGGAGGGAAGGGGGAGGGGGATGACGATGAATTTTTGAGGAATGAACAGTGTCGAATTTCGTAATTAAAACGGATTTTTAGTTTTAAAGGAAAATTAATTATTTAAAATACTCAAAGTCAAGTCAAAAAAGTGCCTTAAATCATTTATAGTTTTATTAAAGAATAAAGTTAATTAGTACAAAAAAATTGAACAATTAATATAATTTATTTTTTTGTACTTTTAATTGGTTGTAAGTCATTAAAGCTCTACTTGTTGAAAATTCCCTTGAACATTTGATTAGATACGGTGGTCTGCCTGTTCAACTCCATGTTAGACTGGTGACGTAATTTGGAAAGCTCCTGGTTTTTAGGTTCCAACTTTAACGCGTCATCACACAAGTGTAGGGTCCCTTCATAGTCTTTTAAATGAAATTTGGCGAGGGCAAACCTTTAAATAAATTGGACCAATTAAAAAATTTAAAAGGAATTCTGAAATTTTTCTTAAGTAAAAAAATATATTCTTAATTTTTAATTATTATTTTTTAACCGACCTGTAAAGCAACTTAACATTTTGACCATTTCCCTTTCTCGCCTCTGACGACCTTAATCCCAGCTTACAAACTGTGCACACTTGGGGCCACCTCTCCAACTTTAAATAGCACTGCGCCAGGTTACAGTAAAGCGTGTGGAGTAGTTCCCCTCGAAGCTCCTCATCCTTTTGCCCCGCCAATGGATAATCCTCCAACATGGCTGCTGCTTTTCTATATCTTCTTATCGCCCCATGATAAGCACCCTCTTTGTAATCCCCATTCCCTTTAGTGCGTAGTTCAGAAGCACAGTCAAGAATTTGGGGAAAAGGCAACTTAGCCCTTTCTTCAGCAGTCAAGTAGTGAGGATCCTTCAGTTGGTCGGCGCTGATCACCTGTAAAATTTCCACAATGAAGAGAATGTCTGCGGAGGGGGGCACTCGGGGATAGCACCCGTGAGCGCCAAACGCCAGCTGAGATTTCACCAAAAACTTGGAAACTTCCCCGAGGGCCATGCTTTGAAGGGCGACGAACAAGCCGGGTAACATGTCGCCTTTCCGCATGTCAAAGACTTGAGGACACCGGCGCATCAGGGTGGAGTCATGGGGCTCGTCAGCTCCCTCGCAAATGGCGACGTAGTGAGCGATAACCTTGCAGTTGTCCGAGATTGGGAGAGAAGAGGAGCC